>CM038143.1:567752975-567828482 GCA_021437245.1 Aegilops speltoides | reverse complement strand
TGGTCATGATAGTCTTCGCCGGATGCTTGGCCTTGGTCATTTTTCCGCTTCACATGCTCCACATAAGTGATCCTTGAGGAATTTGACATTCTCAATGCCAACGACATGCTTCTTCTTCGCAAGCGTGTTCAAATTCCTCATGCCCGCATGACCAAGTCGTCGATGCCATAGCCAGCCTTCCGAGGCTTTTGCAAGTAGACACATGGCTGGTTGTGGTCCCAGAGAGAAATCAACAATATACAAATCTCCTCTCCTAAAGCCTTCAAGACTTTGGAATTGTCACTTCCATAATCACAACACAATGATATTTGCCAAAGACAACAACCATATCAAGATCACAAAGCATTGAGATCGACATGAGATTGTATCCTAAGGATTCAACAAGCATGACTTTGTTCATGTGCTTATCCTTAGAGATAGCAACCTTACCAAGACCCAATACGACTTTTGCCTTTGTCAAGCCAAATATGATATGCTTCAGAGGTGATGGTGATAAAGGAGCATCCATCAATAGATTCTTGTCACCAATCATGTGATTTGTACACCCACTATCGAGGACCCATTCGGTGGTTTTGGGTTGATCATCCTGCAGATGAATTAGTGTAACTTACAATCTCATATGCTTCATCGGTGAAGAATATGATATCAAGTTCATCGATGAATTTCATCAAGCAATAGAAATGATATAGCAAGATGAGGACGTGTGAAATGAAAGTTCATTTCATCATGATTCGCTCAAGCGCCCTTTCGAGCATTTTGTCGTCCCGGCAAATTCTTCAGACGCTCGAGCACGCCCGAGACCTGACCTGCGAAGAGATTAGTTCTTTTCTTCACCACCCACATCCGGAGGGTGGCAAAGAGTTCATCATCCTGCGAGCACCATGTGAGAAAGGTGGCAAAGATGCCAAACCATTTCGCTTAGCATTGGAGGGGTTAGGGTAAGCATATGAATAAGCAGAGTAATTCTTCGAGGACTTATGAACATAATGGTTTGAAAAATAATGCACATATTCATAGCCCTTAGCTTTACCCTGCGAGATAGATTTGTTAGCATGATAATAATCATATGAGGACTTTGATCCAGTTGAGGAATTTGATCCTCGTGAAGAATTTGGTCCGTATGAGGATTTGGATCCATATGAAGAGTTTGGTCCATATGAAGAATTTGATCTGGGGTTCCTGTTCTTCACTGGTGGTGTCATGAGGACATTCACCTGAAGACTTTCAACACAGCTTTTGGGAACCCGGATTTTCTTCATAGGGGAACCGTTCCTGCAGTTAGTGCCGACATATCTAGCAAATACTTCACCATTCTGATTTTTGAACAGTTTATAGTTGGAGTCAAATGACTCATCAGAAGAATGAGGGGATTCACATGTAAAGCGGATAAGTTAGATGGATCAATCGGAGGTCCCTTTGCAAAGAACCCATGAGGTTTTGGGATACTTGCTCGGGTTTCCAATATGTTCCATCGGCATTCGCTTCCTCTCAAAGGCAATACCCTCTTTCCTAGGGTTTCGTTGAGGATCTGCTTTTGAGCACATCACAAAGTGTCGATGCCCTTTGAGGCTTTTGTACATGCCTGTCATGTACAATTCCTTCACCTGCATTGTCAAGGATACTAGCAAAGTCCTCGGATGAGGAATTAGTGATAGCAGAGGCGATGAAGAATTTGTAACATTTGAAGCATTTGAACATTCAGTGAAGAATTAGCGATTCACGCTCAATGCACTTTAAGCATGGAGGAACAAATTCTTCCCGAGAAGCGCTGATTTGTTGAGCTAGTAATGAATCGCGCTCCTTCAAGATCTTCATAACATACTCTTAGCTTTTCAAGATCTGCCTTTCTTTGAATAGTTTCAAGAGAAAGCTTCTCATTGTCTTGCTTTTCTTGAAGAAATTCATAAGAAAGTTTCTCATGATCGATAAGAGGGAGTTATGATGACCTTGAAGGTTATCATACTTAGGTCAAGTCTCTCAAGATTTTCGATCGGGGCTTTAGTGCAATCTATTTCTTCACCCAACATATCATCACTTTTATCTAGCATGTTTTGAACCTTTTCAAGAGCCCGTTGTTGTTTCACAGCAATTTTAGCAAGTTTAGAGTAGCTAGGCTTAAGATCCTCATCAGATTCATTTTCACTAGAATCAGAGGAGTTGTATTTGAGTACCTTAGCTGCTTTTGCCATGAAGCAATAGGTGGGAGCGTAGCCATCATTATCTTCATCAGCTTGTTGGTGGAATCAGTTTCTTGATGTTGAAGATGGACTTCGACGAAAGCAAGAGTAACGGCCGACTCGCCACACTGCACTCAGATTCTTCGACTCCTCCTCTTCATCATTTTCCTCAGATTCGCTTCGAGTCCATTTCCTTGCCAATGAATGCCCGAGCTTTCTTGGAGCTGCCCTTCTTGTGAGATGAAGACTTTGATGGTTTCGAAGACGAAGATTTTGATGATTTCTTCTTCTTCTTCATTTCATCAGAACTGTAGTCCTTGTATTTCTTCTTCTTCATTTCCTTTTCCCACTGAGGATAATCTTGAATATAGTGACCAGGATTCTTGCATTTGTGGCAAAGTCTTCTCTTGTAGTCACTGGATGAAGAATCACTTCCCCTTGAGGGTTTTCCAAAGCGACCACGCCTTGTGAATTTCTCGAATTTCTTCACCAGAGAGCTAGATCCTGCTCGACCATCAGATCACCAAGGCTACTTCCGAATCCTCACATTCGTGAGTCGACACAACCTTAGCCTTCGAGGCACGTGGTTTGCCATAGTTTGAGCCATAGAGATCTCTCTTTTGACAAAGAAGTCGAACTCGTGAGTGTTAAGCCTTTCGAGGATATCAGCAGGATCAAGTGATTTGTAGTCGCGACGCTCTTGTATCATCGGTCCCAGAGTATCAAATGAGGAATCAAGCGATCTTAGCAATTTCTTCACCACTTCATGGTCGAGGATATCGATGGCACCGAGGGCTTGAAGCTCATTTGAGATGTCGAGAGGCGATCGAAGGTTTGTTGAACATTTTCGTTGTCGAGTCTTTTGAAGAGGTTGAAGAGATTCCGAAGAACATCAACTCGAGAGTCACGCTGAGTTGAGACTCCTTCATTTACTTTGGACAGCCTATCCCAGATAAGCTTGGCAGTTTCCAAAGCACTCACTCTTCCATACTGTCCTTTGCTCGGATAGCCACGATGATATTCTTCGCTTGAGAGTCGAGTTGTTTGAATCTCTTCACATCAAGATGGCGGTCGGTGTTTGAAAGGATGCTGGGACACCATTTTCCACAACATACCAGAGATCATTATCAATTGCCTCAAGGTGCATCTGCATCTTGTTCTTCCAGTAGGGATAGTCCGTTCCATCAAAGGTAGGACACCCAGCCGAGACCTTGATCATACCTGCGGTCGACATAACTAGAACTCCAGGTGGTTAAACCAAAATCACACAGAACAAGGGAGTACCTTGCTCTGATACCAATTGAAAGTGCGTTATATCGACTAGAGGGGGGGTGAATAGGCGATTTTTATGAAATTCTTCACTGAGGAATTTGCCGGTGAGGAAATTCCTTAGCGAAGAACTATTTGCAGCAGAATAAGTACTCAGAGGTAAATGTAACAGATTACACACATAGTCAGCATGATGAAATGAAGACTAGAGCAGAGTACAGGAAGCGTAAACACAGGATAACAAGATGAAGACAAACAGATCAAGAAATTGAACGAGGAATTTGTGAAAGTCTTCATCAAAGTCTTCAAGCACGATATGAACAACATGCAACATGTAATGAGGAAATGAATGAGTTGAGGAAATAGAACCACTCAGTTGGTGAAGACAATGATTTGGTAGAACAGTTCAACTGCTGTCTCGGTTATACGCTTTGGTTGGAGCGGCCGAGTATTTAAACTCGAGGACACAGTCCGGACACCCGATCTCGAGCTGCAACTCAGACACCCAGTCCTCACCGTATTCTCCTTAAACTAAGACCACTCAGCCTCGTCCAATCACTGTGGTAAGTCTTGGTGACTTCCAAACCTTCACAGACTTGGTCACTCGGCGATCCACAATTCCTCTTGATGCTCTAGACCTTGACGCCTAACCGTCTGGAAGAAGCACAGTCTTCAAAGGTAACAAGCGTCGGATCCACGCAGATCAATTTCTTGATGATGCTCAATCACTTGGGGTTTTTGTGGGGTTTGGTTTTGGATTTTCCTCACTTGATGATTTTCGCTCAAAGTCCTCGGAGGATGGGTTGCTCTCAAATGACAAGTGTCAAGTTCTCTCGAGCAGCCAACCAGCTAGTGGTTGTAGGGGCGGCTATTTATAGCCTAGGAGCAGCCCGACATGATAAGACATAAATGCCCTTCAATGATATGACCGTTAGGTGGATAAGATATTTTGGTCCGCCGCAAAAGACAAAGAACGGTCGAAATTTGACTTTCAAAGTCCTCATGGCTATCATGTTCCTCATCGTGTAGGCCATTCAGACTGGCGAATTCCTAACTCCTCGGTCGAGCAAAGTCATCAATGACTGTAAGAACTGCGTCTCATCATCAAGAGTTTGATCGAATCTATATGAGATTTCCAATGGCTTCACTCAAGGGATTGGTAGGTGTAGGATTTTGAGTTGAGCATCACATGGAAATTTTTCCTTAGTATTTCCTCGACCCCTTTAACAATGACGGTGTTTCCTATGACTCAAGAAAGAGAAAATGAAACTACGAAAACAAAAGTCTTCACGCTTCATATTCCTCGAATGAATATCAAGTCTTCATGGTCACACCAATTTCTTCACTTTCAAAGTCTTCGAAAGTCTTCGAATATCAAAGTCTTCATTGAAGAACTTCATTTTTAGGGTCGACTTTCTCTCAAATATCAAACTCCTCATAGACTTATAGACCTGTGTACACTCACAAACGCATCAGTTACTTAACCTATAAGTCTTCAATACATCAAAATCACTAAGGGGCACTAGATGCACTTACAGGAACATTGATTCCTTCATGGTGCGACAAATCGCGGGCACTTGATATGTCCTACTTTGTAGCACAAGTCATGCCAAAATTTACGGAAAATTTCGGCATGACCTTTTCTAAAAAGTGCACAAATCGAGCACCTGAAATTTGCCGGAACAGATGGATCAACATTCTGGCAAAACATAGGCCACTCGTCTTCATTCCCTGGAAATAACAAAAGGCCACTTGGGCACAATCAAACCACTTCAACGTTGCATATAACATGATCACTTCAATGAAAAGATATAATCAACAATAATGAAATATGCAAATGAACATCAATGACATATATCATATAACATCAATCTTGTTTTTTGTTTACATAACAACAATTACTTTAACCAAGTTTTTGTAAAGAAAAAAAATTTTGTTTTTTCTTTACAGCTAAATGCCATAGCTACTATTTTTTATTTATAGCTAAATACTTTTGTTTTTGTCTAAAGCAAAAAGTATAGGAACTCCATTTTCTCTAACCCTTCTGACCTCACCAAAATTTCCACAGCAAGACCTTAGTACCTACACCCAATTTCTTCAAAAATATTCAGGTCCATAATTCAAATTTCATTTGAATGAAATTTGGACCAGATTCAGGTCCATAGTCCAAATAAATTTTTATAGCTAACTGTTTTTTGTTTATAGCCTCTCTTAATTTAAAGCTAAATGCTACTATTATTTATATACCCTCTATTAATTTAAAGCTAAATGGAATACTATTTAGGCATTTTCATAAAAAATTGCCCTAGCTAATTTCCTAAAAAAATTCTAATAATTTTTCCTAAATGCTAAGAAAATGCCTACTGCCCTAAACAAATCTAGGGTTCATATGAACACCTAGGGTTCATATGAACATCAACACAGCAGCAACATATGAATTGCCCTTGCAGAGAGAGAGAGAGGAGGGTAGGGGAGAGGAGAGGCAGACCCTTACGGTCGGCGGTGAGGGCAGGCTCGGGAGCGGGCGGCGAAGGTCCTGGGCGGGCTCGGGCAGCGGCGCCGAGGACGAGGGCGGCGGCGGTGAGCTCGAGGGTGGCGATGGTGAGGTCAATGACGGCCCCGGGCGGCGGTGGTGAGGTCGAGGGCGGCAGCGGTGAGGTCGAAGGTGGCAGGGTGATCGACGGCGGCGATGGAGGAGTTGGGGGATAAGGGGGAGGGGGAAAGGACTTAGCAAAATTTTGAGCCCGCGCAGGGTTAAGTCAAAAGTTAGCTATAGCGCTTTCCATCAAAACGCGCTACTGCTATGCCTTTCTGTTTTATTTTTATTTTTCTTTTGTTTTTCTTTTAGAAAAATTGTCATTTCTCCTTTTTCTATTTCTTTCATTTTCATTTAATTTTGTTACTTATTTTTCTATTTATTTTATTTTTCTATTTATTTTATTTTTCTTAGCAGTAGCGCTCTACACCAGAAACACGCTGCTACAAGGCATTTAGCAGTAGCGTGCTTTCCGAAGAATTGCTACTACTATTCCTAGCCTACCGGCAACAGTGTGGGAATTATAGCAGTAGCGCTTTTTCCTGTAGGCATGCTACTGCTATAACCATATGTGTAGCGTGCTTTTTTGACACACGCTACTGCTAAGTATCAGTAGCGTCCTTCTCTAACCAGCGCTACTGCTATACCTCTGTGTATAAGGTTTTTCCTAGTAGTGGAGAATCGGTAGAGGGTGGTTGCAGGCAGCTAGAGCAATGAAGCGATCCTGAATTCACGATTGAAGCGTGCGGGGTGCGACCCTTCTGTTTCCTAGCACTAGCAATCAACAATTTGGCCAGCCCATCTTATTCTTCATATTTTTTTACCGTGCTATGGCATACATGCATACCAATAAGATCATGGGGCCCCAAGGTCAGGCCTTAAATGGTTACCTCTCTCGCCATACACGAGGGCCGCCCCTGAGATTGATATCATGGTGATTTTCTCCCCATACTGGCTGGATGATGGTGAAGGAAATATGCCCTAGAGGCTATAATAAAGTTATTAGTTATTTTTTCAATTCATGATAAATGTTTATTATTCATGCTAGAATTGTATTAACCGGAAACTTAGTACATGTGTGAATACATAGACAAAACATATAGTCCCTAGTATGCCTCTACTTGACTAGCTCGTTAATCAAAGATGGTTATGTTTCCTAACCATTGACATGTGTTGTCATTTGATTAATGGGATCACATCATTAGGAGAATGATATGATGGACATGACCCATCCGTTAGCTTAGCATATGATCGTGTCAGCTTCATTGCTACTGCTTTCTTCATGACTTATACAAGTTCCTCAAACTATGAGATTATGCAACTCCCGAATACCGGAGGAACACTTTGTGTGCTACCAAACGTCACAACGTAATTGGGTGATTATAAAGGTGCTCTACAGGTGTCTCTGAAGGTGTTTGTTGGGTTGGCATAGATCGAGATTAGGATTTGTCACTCCGTGTTTCGGAGAGGTATCTCTGGGCCCTCTCGGTAATACTCATCACTATAAGCCTTGCAAGCATTGTGACTAATGAGTTAGTTACGGGATGAAGTATTACGGAACGAGTAAAGAGACTTGCCGGTAACGAGATTGAACTAGGTATTGAGATACCGACGATCGAATCTCGGGCAAGTAACATACCGATGAAAAAGGGAACAACGTATGCTGTTATGCGGTTTGGCCGATAAAGATCTTCGTAGAATATGTAGGAGCCAGTATGAGCATCCAGGTTCTGCTATTGGTTATTGACTGGAGATGTGTCTCGGTCATGTCTACATAGTTCTCGAACCCGTAGGGTCCGCTCGCTTAACGTTCGATGACGATATGTGTTATGAGTTATGTGGTTTTGATGACCAAAGTTTGTTCGGAATCCCGGATGAGATCACGGACGTGACGAGGAGTCTCGAAATGGTCGAGACATAAAGATTGATATATTGGACCATGTTATTCGTACATCGGAAGAGTTCCGGGAAGTTTCATGTAAAACCTGAGTGCTAGAGGGGTTACCGGACCCCCCGGGGAACTAATGGGTCACCATGGGCCTTAGTGGAGAGAGAGGAGGGCAACCAAGGCAGGCAGCCCCCCCCCCTTGGAGTCCGAATTGGACAAGGGAAAGGGGGTGGCGCCCCCCTTTCCTACTCCCTCTCCCTCTCATTTCCTTCCCCCTCTTCCTTGGAGGGGAATCCTACTAGGACTAGGAAGTCCTAGTAGGACTCCTCCTCTTGGGCGCGCCCCCTAGGACCGGCCGACCTCCCTTGCTCCTTTATATACGGGGGCAGGAGGCACCCTAGAACCCATAAGTTTCTCTTAACCGTGTGCGGTGCCCCCCTCCACAGTTACACACCTCGATCATACCATCATAGTGCTTAGGCGAAGCCTTGCGCCGGTAGCATCATCATCACCGTCGCCACGCCATCGTGCTGACGGAACTCACCCTCGTCCTCAACTAGATGAAGAGCACGAGGGACGTCATCGAGCTGAATGTGTGCTGAATCGTACGTTCGGTACTTGATCGGTTGGATCGCGAAGAAGTTCGACTACATCAACCGCGTTATTGAAACGCTTCCGCTTTTGGTCTACGAGGGTACTTGGACACACTCTCCCCTCTCATTGCTATGCATCACTTAGATAGATCTTGCGTGATCGTAGGATTTTTTTTTGAAATTACCGCGTTCCCCAACACGGATACACCAATAGAACCTTAGCATAAAAGTGGAGGTCCGTATACAACTACAAATTTGGGACCGGATATGCGTCAGTTAAGTGAAAAAATGATTCCCGTCAGCCACTTCATTTGTGTCCGTCGGATCAAAATCCAACCGTCTGCACTTCATTTGCTTCCCCCAACCTTCTTCCTCCTCATATCCAATCGCCCCCCTGTGTAATCGCCGGCCCTACCCAACCCCATCCATCTGTGTCCACCACCCGCGGCCGGCGGGCGCTGCTGCGCACCGCCTTGCCGCCCCCGCCCTTCCCTCGGCCTCTCCTCATCGCCGTTGCTGGCCGCCACCCCCACCTCTAACGGTAGATAGTGGGGTTGTCTTCTCCGGACAGGTCCAACGTGAAGGAAGGAAGGAAGGAGGTACCTATATAAATAGCAAAATCGTACAAAGTCTAGAGGGTAAAAATCCTCTTCTTGAGTTTTTAACACAGTACAGACGAAAGCGCTCATACATACGCGCGCACACTCACCCCCTACCCCTATGAGCACCTTAAATACAGGAATAATACGAGCACTAGGATTTGAACCCTGATGGGCTGGGCATACCATTGTCCCTCTGACCATCCAACTACGGGTTGGTTCGCATCCTCTTGTTGAGTTGAGACACACATGAGCATCGTTTGAGAGAAACAGAAGGTAGAAACCAACCAACGCGTCTGACACATGCTTTACAACCAAATCAAATAAACTCACAAGCATAATCATCAAGGAAGAAAGGTATCCAAAGAGGAGAACTTAAGAAACATCTGATCTGATGAAGAAAGAATGAGAGGGGCCAATCTAGAGAGAAGGGGGAGGCCGGGCCCACAGGGCAGTGGATCTCGATCTGGCCGGTGGGGCCCACCCCACCCCACCCCACAAACCCCATTCCTTCCTTCGGCCACTCCACTCTCGCCCCCATCCCTTAAATACCGCCACCCCATCGACGCCGTACCATCGCCAGTTCCCCACCGACATCGCCGCCGGATAATCACTGCCCAATCCAACCAGACCCGATCCCCACGCGCATTCCCTCCGCTCCCCGCCCCGGATCCGACCGACCGACCGCGCCGCGCGACCGCCGGGGGAGAGAGGTTGAGCATGGCGAGCGGGGGCAGGACGGATCTGGACGGCGGCGCCGTGGCGCCGCTGACCATCTGCGTGATCGGCGCCGGCGGCTTCATCGGCTCGCACCTCTGCGAGAAGCTCATGGCCGAGACCCCGCACACCGTCCTCGCCGTCGACGTCTACTGCGACAAGATCCGCCACCTCGTCGACCCGCCCCCGCCCCACCTCGCCGGCCGCATCGCCTTCCACCGCCTCAACATCAAGAACGACTCCCGCCTCGAGGGCCTCATCAAGATGGCCGATCTGGTACGCCCCTCCCCCCTCCTCCACCTCCCCTCCCCTCCCCGCCGTCCTGATTCTTGCGAAAAATGGAACGATTTTCCTGGGATTCAGTTTCTTGATTGATTCGGTTGCAAGTAGCGAGTTCGTCGCTTGAAAAGAAAAACAGTTCGCGTTCCCTGAATTATTTTCTGGAAAGAAAGCCGCTGACGTTTTTGTTTCTGCGTGTCGGTGGTTGGATCTGCTCCGCCAAGACGATAAACCTGGCGGCGATCTGCACGCCGGCGGACTACAACACGCGCCCGCTCGACACCATCTACAGCAACTTCATAGACGCGCTCCCGGTGGTACGTGCTCACCTCATCCCACCCAAGATTATATTCTCGGCGCTTGCGGCGTTGCCAAGCAAAGAATGTATGTCTGAATGTCGGTGCTGCGTGTGTGCGCAGGTCAAGTACTGCTCGGAGAACAGCAAGCGTCTGATCCACTTCTCCACGTGCGAGGTCTACGGCAAGACCATCGGCAGCTTCCTCCCCAAGGACCACCCCCTCCGCAAGGTGATGAACTGAACATGACATCCCCATTCCCTTCCCTTGCTCAGCACTCACACCATCTGTCTGCACTGCACTTGCTGTATGCGTGTGTGTCACTCCCCAAGTGACATCAGTGGATAATGCGGGTGCCTTTTTCGGTTGGTTGAATAAACTAACGGATTGGATTGGATTTGATTGGGGTGGAATTGATTGGATTTGGTGCACGTTGCTAAGATTGTGATTGATGTTCACCTGTGATTATTCTATACAGTCCTTAAATAAAAGGTTGGCCTAGATTAGGTGTTGGTTGGGAGTGGAATTATTCTAGTTGAAGCCTTGTTGGTTGTTGGTTGACACTGGGATAATGTCTTGCTATGGTGGTTTGGCCTGAAGCTTATGGAGTGGCTTGGCTTCAAGGAAGAACAGAGTTTGACTGCATACGCTGATTTTACATTTTAGTGAAGGTCTGTCTTA
The DNA here is from genome assembly GCA_021437245.1 of Aegilops speltoides. Lineage (NCBI taxonomy): Eukaryota > Viridiplantae > Streptophyta > Magnoliopsida > Poales > Poaceae > Aegilops > Aegilops speltoides. The sequence goes on along the minus strand of CM038143.1, from coordinate 567,817,447 downwards.
AGAGGAGTTGCTCATTGGTTGATATGTCTAGTACTCCCTCCTTTCCTTTTTACTCCGCACATTAGATTTGTTCGAAGTCCAACTAAGTAAACTTTGACCAAATTTATATTAAAAAATGTCAACATGTACAACACTAAATAAATATAATATGAAAATATATTTCATGATGGATCTAATGATATTGATTTCCTATGGTGAATGTCAATACCATTTTGTATAAACTTGGTCAAACTTTGAAGAAACGGAGGGAGTACCTTTGTATGGTACAGTCCTTAAATTGTCCTGTATTTGATATTCACCTGTAATTGTCCTGTCCTTTTAGTGCAGTCCTTAAATAAACGGTTGGCCTGGATTTGGTGTTGGTTAGGAGTGGAATTATTCTAATTGAATCCTTGTTGGTTGTTGGTTGACACTGGGATAATGTCTTGCAATGGTTGTTTGGTGTGAAGGTTAAGGCATGTCTTGACTTTAAAGGAAGAATAGAGTTTGATTGCATACATTGATTTTACATTTTAGCGATGGTCTGTCTTAAGTTGCACATTGGTTAATCTGTCTAGTACCATTTTGTGATAACTTACAGGGCTAGCTGTATGAGAGGATGCTGTCATTTGACAGTATTACTTTTCTAGGTTGACAATAATTAATTGTTCAAGCTATGTCCTGTGTATTTCAGTCTTTGTTCTTCTTATGTTGCTTGTTTGTTAATATGTCTGCGTTGATTGCCCGGTATCATACTATACCAACTTCCAGGGACTAGTTGTAAGCAAGGATACTGTCATTTCACATTGTCTCTCTTTTAGCTTGAAATATTTAATTGTTTTTGGCTCAAGCCATGTCATGCCTATGCCTGCCTGTCACTGCATATTGCTCTGCAAGTGGATGTAGTAATTTGGAAAACGTGCTGCCATAAGGGATCTCCACTTTTCTTATTCAATTGTTCTGTTGGAGCTTCATCATTTGATGACTCAACTAACCAGACCCTGAGTTACAAAGATTTTTGCTATTCTTGTCTTTAGATTCTTATCTTTGCAGTAACAATAATTTGTTTGGTCGTCAGTAATGTGCTTTTACCATGTCGGTCACATATTCATATGATCTCACCTGGCTGTTCAGCTGATACTCCGTGTGCCTTTTACCTTTCAAACAGGAAGCTGAATTTTATGTGCTGACAGAAGATGAGTCACCCTGCATCTTTGGTCCAATCGTGAAACAGAGATGGTCCTACGCGTGCGCAAAGCAGCTTATCGAGAGGCTTGTTTTTGGTGAGTGGAAGAACTTATAACTTGTTGATTGTGCCATTAGTAGCACCCTTAAACTTTTTCTGACCATGTACATTTGAGTTTCCCCCAGCTGAAGGCGCAGAAAATGGCCTTGAATTCACGATTGTGAGACCTTTCAATTGGATTGGGCCAAGGATGGACTTCATTCCTGGCGTTGATGGCCCTAGCGAGGGTGTCCCTCGGGTTTTGGCTTGCTTCAGCAACGTATGTAAACTTATCCCTTGCTGAGGATGAATACCTTCATTGCACTGTGTCCAGTCTTCTTTCTTACAAGATATACCTTGTCAATGGATGTGCAGAATCTCCTCCGCAGAGAGCCCCTGAAGCTTGTCGATGGCGGCGAGTCCCAGAGAACTTTTGTTTACATCAAGGATGCCATTGAAGCTGTTCTTTTGATGATTGTATGTCTTCTCTGTTTATGTCCGATCTGTTTTTCTGGCGTTCCTCAGTATCTACCGCATCAGTGAAACTTAAATATCTGTTTTCTTGTGCCAAAGGAAAACCCTGCTCGAGCCAATGGTCATATCTTCAACGTTGGGAACCCTGACAATGAAGTCACTGTTAGGGAGTTGGCCGAAATGATGACAGAGGTAGGCCATCAACCAGCAATAGCAACTGTATGTTCTGTTACTCTGTCTCTTCTGAATCTTTGGTTTGCATTCATCTGCAGGTCTACGCTAAGGTGTCAGGAGAGCCCCCGCTGGAGGAGCCTGTGATCGACGTGAGCGCGAAAGAATTCTACGGGGAAGGGTACGACGACAGCGACAAGAGGATCCCCGACATGACCCTGATCAACAAGCAGCTAGGTGTGTATATCACTCCATGCAACGCCGTGTTTGTTCTGCCTTTCATTATCCTCCAGATTTACTAGTACCTAATGTCTGATCTCCAAACTGCAGGGTGGAACCCCAAGACCCCTCTCAAGGACCTGCTGGAGACGACGCTGACCTACCAGCACAAGACCTACAAGGAAGCCGTCAAGACGCAGATGTGTCTGGCCACGGCGACGCCTTCAAGCTAGACGGCTCTTGATCTTTGGAAGCCAGATACTTATATCGTAGTGAAACCGTCATCGTCTTCGTTTTTGTCGCGCCTCTAGATCCCACCCACTTATCTTCTTACCTACCTAGATTCGTCATTGTGTAACCCTATATCGGGCAAAGGGAACTGAGTATCTGAGTATCTATTATATACCTGTGGTGGCAGTGTTTGTTATGTTTGGTTGGTTGCACCTACCGTGCTATTCTTTTGCTGTTAGTCAGAGAGAGAGATATTCTTGTTCGGCATAGTTGATGATGATCTGGAAGTCTTAATAGTTTTCAGCAGAGTTGGTGTCGAGCCTTCAATCTTTTAACACATTTGGTTAGTGAGCTTCATTCAGTCAGTGTAGTAATCTGAACAATAATGTTACGAATGATGTGTCAGGCGACATGGTGTGCAAACCGGTAGTGTTGCCGTATTGTTGTGAACCTGGTACAATGACCGCATCACCGACAAGTATAGTAATAAAAAAAGTTGAAACTAGAAATATATGTAATCTGGCTTGTTTTGCTCTTGAACCATATGAGTCTTGGTGATGCAAATTAGTGAAGCTAGAGATTACAAAAGACTTTGCTGTAACTTTCAATTTAGTTTGGGCAGCGAAGGATCCCCCCCCCCTCCCTCGTGTCGGCCCGCTCGGGCGACCTGAGGGGCGAAACCCTACCCCCGCCGCCTCCTCCTCTCGCCTCCTCCCTCGCCGCCGAGATCGCTATCGCCGAGCAAGCTTGGCGTGCAGACGATGAAGGTGGCGGCGGGGCCCTCGCCGCCTCGCCTCGTTCGTGGGGGCTTGATCTGGGCGGCGGCCCGGCCGCGAGGCGTTAAACCCGCAGATCCGGGCGCGGCGCAGGTCGGCGTTCTCGGCCGTGTGGACGGCAAGATCCCAAGAATGCGGGCCACATGGAGGTCATGCGTGTGCTCCATTGCGTCGAGATCTGGCCGTCCCATCGCTCTCTCCCTCTCCAAAGAAGCTCCTTCCTCCCCAGATCCGGCTGCCTCGTCGGGGTCCTCGGTCTGCTTTCGGGTGGGAGTGGATGTCCAGATGCAGGACTGGGAAACCTCACCACCTGCTTGGCGGCGGCGCCATGGGCGCCACAGACCTTCCCGAGGCGCCGTTTGTGTCTTGCTCCCCATCCCTCCCTTTGTCTCCGGAGAAATCCTCAATCTTGTTGGGTAGCGGCGACGCCTTGGCACCGTAACCTTCTTGAAGGCGTTGTCTTGGGAACGAAGATGGGTTGTGGGCTTATTGTGGTGTAGGTGGAGTGTGTCGGCGGCGGCAAGTCGTCCAACGGTGGCGGTGTCTTCCTTGGTCTTTGGTCAAGGTGTCATGGTGCTCTTCGCGGGCTGCGCTTATTCCTCCGGTGCCCTTGGATCTTCCAGACGGGAGGGATAGGGTTCCTCCTACGGTGGCAAAGACTTCACTTCGTCGAGCGAGCCAAGCTCCCAATTTGGTCTTGGCCCTAGCTGTTGCCCATTTGTGCATTCTGATCGCTCGCCCTCTTCCATGTCAGAACTTTGGCATTTGGTGTTGCTCTGCTCTAGGTGAGTTCATCATCGGCTTGTCGGGAACGCCTGGTTCCGCACAGGTGGTTTCTTCGAGGCCATCCATCTAGGCTCTAGGGTGAGCATGTCCATCGCTCAACGGTGCGGCGCCTTCGAGCCAGGCGAGGAGGCAGGGACCTTCTTTGACGATGGATCTAGATGGATGTGTTTTTCTTCAAGCCCAGGTTTTGGCAACGGCGTGCCTTGCATCGTTGTTGGCGTGCAAGAGGAAAGTGGCATCTCCAAGCTATATGCTTTTCGCCAATCTTTCTATCTAGCTTGTTGTATGTGCATTGTGAGCTGTTCCCTGGCGCCCATGTATCTTTGCTGTTTGTTTTATTTTTCTTTAGTTGGTGTATGGTGTTATTTGGAGTTGTAATCCTGGCCGGTTGATGGCTTTGTTAATTCAAAGCCGGGCTCCTCTGGAGCCTTCGTTCAAAAAAAAAGTTTGGGTAGCGCTATGCGTCGGCCACTTTTTGCAATCTTTCTTCCCGCTCACCACACACACACACTGAAACAAGGCTAGTGTTGCAACTGCAACAGTGGCCATGTTGCAATCACACCCCAAAACGACCCCTTTGCGGTCCCATGTTGAGACTGCCACAATACCCATGTTGCGATCCGAGGGGAAAGACAGGGGACGATGCAACGGGAGATAAGAAGGGAAACAGGGTGGGCAAATTCTGGCTTTCCTGTAAGTATGATTTCATACCAAAAATTAACTATTACTGATTATATGGCTCAAAAATGCCTAGAACATTTCCAAGAGTTCATTCTCATAAATGTTTTTTTATTCAAAAACGTAATCTTCTCTAGATTTTCAACATGGAAGAACTACTGGTGCAAAGTTTTTTTTTTCCAAAATAAAAAAAACCCATCCAAATTTGTACTCCCTCCGTCCGGAAATACTTGTAATCAAAATAAATAAAGGGGATGTATCTAGATGTATATTAGTCCTAGATACATCTCCTTTTATTCATTTTGATGACAAGTATTTCTGGACGGAGGGAGTATTATAAAGTAAGACTGTGGTTGAAATATACACTCATGGCACTTTTAAGAAAAACCCGCAGCCCACTGTTTTTCTTTTTATCTGTAGCTCTCGGCAATATCACAAAAAGGATCGAATCCTCACAGCTTGTACACCTATGAACAGATTCATCCTTTTGCACAACATCCCTATGAGTAGATACTTACTTTGAAATGAAATGTAAGTTGCACCTTTTTTTTGGGACATAATTAGCATTATGAATATTATTGTAAATACTTATTATTCTAAACTGGTCCTTGATTAAACCGGCTCAAGGCTGACCCGGGCCGCACCGCGCACGCGTCACGAATCTTATCGCCGCGAGAGAGGAAGGAAGAAAGTCTGTGGCTTTGGGGAACGCCGGCCGGAGATGGGCAACGCCGGGAGCGCGAGCGCGCCGGAGCAGGCCAAGAAGCCGGAGGAGGCCGACGGCGGGGGCGGGGGCCCGCCGTCCACGGTGCGGTTCTTCCCCGCCGCCGCGCAGCACACGGCCAGGCAGCCGCCGCCGATTAAGCTCGAGGGGGAGGACCTGCCGCCGCCGCCGGCCGCCGCCGGCGAGGGCGTGGAGGAGGACATGGCCGCCCCCCGCAACCTCTGGCAGGTACGTACATGACCGCCCTCGCCCGCCCGTCACCCGATTCCCGATGATTACCCCACGGCCGAGCCAGAAACCCCCCAAAATCCTCCATGGTTGACTCAACTGAACTGAACTGGATAGTGGGGAGATTCTTATCTGGATTGGCGTTCGGTATGAAGTATCAGTGCCCACTGCCAAGTGTCATCTTATTGCCGGAAAGCTTGTGGGTGCTCTATAATAGATTGCGGGATCGGGGGGACATGCCGATTATCGGTTGTTCAGAGCTGAAAATCTAGCCGTCTGAGCACATTCCTTAGTTCCAGGCTAGATTGTTGCTTTTGAACTTCAGAACAGGAGGATTTACCATCCCTGCTCCCAGAGTTGAGCATGAAAAGTATAATGTGGATGCCGTGCAGTTTTATGTACAATTGATGCTGGATATAGGCAGCCAGTAACCGCTTTTAAGGTCACCCGCGCGGTGTAGTGTTTCTGTTATATGTTACTGCTTAATAAGGCGACGATGATGAGAACCCCTACCTAGAAGCTTTGACTTGCTTCATCTAGTTGATGCACTGCCAATTGGGTCTCTAATGTTAAGAAACCAACACATTCCTTGAGAGAACCCCTACCTTCATTTTCGTGCGATTTCCTGGTGATTAAAGTACTGCACTATGGATATGCGCTAGATCAGCTATCAAGCCTCAGTTTTCACTATTAGGGAGATCTTTTTTCCAGAAACCTGGAGAGTGCTCTAGTACAGATGGCAGAATCAGGAGAAACCTGCGCTACTTGCATCACGATCTTACAGTTGTTCAGGACTTTACTGTAGGCTTCTGTTTAGGTGTTCGATATGCGGTACACACCTAAACTACTTTCTAACGTGTTGCTTTTTAAGTTGAAAGCTGGACATTCTACTATCACTGCTTCCAAAATCGAGCATGGCAAATATATGTGGATGTAGTGCAATTTGGCATGTAGTTGTTGCTGGATTTATTAACCACTAACCACTTTGAGCCCAGGGTCAACTTTGAGCCCAGTGACATTCTACTATCACTGATTTATTAACCATTAATCAAGCACTGACTCAACTTTGTACTAACTTTAAGTTAGTACAAAGTTGAGTCATCTATTTTGGAACGAAGGGAGTATCTCTGAAGGTGCTCTGAGACATCAATTGTTATGTATTCATCCGCTTACAGAGACAGTGCCGATTTTAAGTTTAGTCAGAAGCTTTGATTTGGTTCATCGTCTAGATGATGTAGATCGTATTACTGTTTTCTGTCAGTTGGTGGTTACTGTCGTAAATTCAGAGAAATCAGCACACCCATCCAGAGCATGGCAAGTATAATGTGGATGCAGCAATTCTTATGTTTACTTGACGCTCAATTTAGTGACCACTAACCACTTTGAGATCACTGGGGTAGTGGGGTTTGAAGCGATTACGTATCTGTGAAGGTTCTGTGAGACATAATTTGTTATGTCTTCATCCACTTACAGAGACAGTGATGATGGCTATAAGTTCAGGAAGAAGCCTTAGTTTGGTTCATCTAGTTGATGCAGAGCATCTTACTGTTTTCTGTCAGCTGGTGTTTACTGTCTTAAGTTCAGAATAAATCAGGACATTCCTTCAGAAAACCCACATATATGCCTCAAGCACATACTCCCTCCGTTCCGATTTAGTTCAAATTTGAACTAAAACCACGACATGTAAATCGGAACGGAGGGAGTATATGTGTATGCGACCATGTGGTCAGTCATTCATCCCTGTTAGATAGTACTGCGTATTTCTGCGCGTTGGTCTTCAGAGAAATTAACACAGCATATTCTCTGTTTGGTGCTTCTTAGATGAAAATGGAGCTACAATAACTAATCAGCACAACATATCCTGTGTAGTTTTATTGTTCAAAACTACAGTGTAGGCTTCTGTTTAGGCGTTCGGTATGTGGTACACACGTAAACTACTTTATAGTTTGTCGCTTTCGAAGCATCTCTGCTTCCAAAATCGAGCATGGCATGTATTAATGTGGATGTAGTGCAATTTTGGGTTGACTTGACGCTGTATTAAGTAACAACCGACCCGCTTTGAGGCCACTGGGGTTTGACACGATTACAGATATCTGAAGGTTCTGCGAGACGTCATTTGTTACGTCTTTGTCAGTTTACAGAGACAGTGGTGATTTTAAGTTCAGTAAGAAGCTACGATTTGTTTCATCTAGTTGATGCAGAGCAGATTCCTGTTTTTATCAGTTGGTGTTACTGTCTTAATTGAAGTACAGAGAAATCTGGGCATTCCTTCAGAGAACCCCTATGCCTCTAGTTTCCTGTGATGTACTCCCTCCGTTCCGAATTACTTGTCGCACGTATTGATGTATCTAGATATATTTTTGATCTAGATACATCCATTTCAGCGACGAGTAATTTGTAACGGAGGGAGTACCAGCGAATATGTTGCTGCAGTGTATGGTGGTCTTGTGGTCATTTCCTAGATACTACTCCCTCCCTCCCAAATTACTTGTCGCTCAAATGCGTGTATTTCATCCAGTTAATCTCCAGAGAAACCAGCACAAGCATATCCTCTGTTTTTCCGGTTTCAGACCAACTCTTCATTCATTCACCTCGTTACCTTTGCAGGTGTACGCGCTGGGAGCGTTCCTCGTGGCGCGATGGGGCTGGGCCAAGTGGAAGGAGAGCAAGGACCGAGACGACTCGCCGGATGGCCAGCTGCCGCCGCCGGCTGCTTCTTCCTAGGCCTAGCTCCTGCAACCACAAGGACCGACCGGGCTCCGCTTACGGTCTGAACCATCACTGTTAGTTGCAGCAAAGTAGATGAACGTCGCCGAACTTCCTCTCACGGGTAGCGGCGGCGGTGCTCGGCGAGCTGACGATGTCGCATCATCGCGATCAGAGGTTTTTCCTACCATCATCGTCGCTGTGTAACCGGATAATGTGTGGATTCGCAACAAGTTGTTCATGAGACTTGTGCTGCTACTGAATATGTGCCGATGAGTCGAAACCTGGCAATGTCTTTCCAGCACGAATCATAAATAACTCGACGCATTATTTCATCAGCCGGCAAATGCATTGGTACAATGTTGCGAATTACTACCTGTTTACTACGTAATACCCCCTCCGTCCCAAAATAAGTGACTCAAGTTTATACTAACTTTGTAGTAGATGACGTGAAAATAGAAATAAATGAATAAGTAAAATTCTGAAGCAGTTCTATGGTCCATGTTCAACTAACTAACGACGGCTCGTCATCCGCTGGCGGCGAGGCGAGGCGGCAGCAGTAGCAGGCGGAGATCACGCCGCCCGCAGTGGCGCCGGCGAGGGCCATGAGGGCGGCGCCGGCGAGGACGACCGGCCCGCCGCCGTCCTCCCCCGCCTCGGGCGGGAGGTAGAATTTGCCGAGCAGTATGTAGTAGATGCCGATGAAGGACACGAAGTATGCCGCGAGGCCGGCGAGGAACAGCCCGACGTCGCCACGGCCCGCGACCGCCGGGGCCCCTTGGTCGTCCTTGTTGCCGCCGCCGCCCTCGAGGTCCCTGTACTCCCCTGCAGCCGCCATTGCCGCCGACTCCTCCTCCTCCTCCGGCCGATCGGCCCGCTTCGACCGGGAGAAGCTGCACCGGGAAAGGAAATTTGTTAAGCTGTGGATTGGAAACTCAAATTGCATGCATGGTAGGTAAGTCGGTTGACGGATGGATCGATCGGTACCTGAGAATCTTGGTCATCGAGTAATTTGTGATTGTTGGGAAGATGGGAGAGAAGCAGATGGGATCGAGTCGAGGCACCAACAGGAGAGATCGATCGAGGAGAACTTTAATTGTGCGTGTACGGGACTAGTACGTCTGCAACAAACTCGCGACTAATCTGCAGTAAATCCCATCTGTAACCGCGCCAGTTTTTTTTAGGGTTTTCTTTTGGAGTCGCGGCTCGATCGCGTCCGTCCATCACAGAGATAGCGAGCGTAGAGATGACGTGGCTCACACCACGCGCGCGATCAACATCCTACGTGCAACAAGTATTGCAACAACTTTTCGAAATGTGTATTTCGACAATGGGTGCATATGCACCTAGGAGCCAAAGGTAATTACCGCTAAAAGGACATGTATTGTAGGAGTAGTAGAGAAGGAAACAAACAAAGTCGGAGGATCGGAGCGAACCAACATGTGGTTGGATGGTTAGAGGGACTGTGGTATCCCAGCCCACTACGGTTCAAATCCTGATGCTCGTATTTATTTCTGAATTTATTTAAGATGATATGCCGGCTCAGTCTTTCTGAGGTGCTCATAGGGATAGGATGCGCGTGTGTGAGTCAAAGGATCGAAGCAAGTTTGCCTACGCTTGTGAAACTAAATGATGCCTCACCCAGCCACTCTCAAAACACCCGAAATTGCGGTGAAGCCAGAGTCTGCTTTGTAGGAGTTATGATAATAACACGCGTGCAATCAACCTTGATGGTCCAGGGGTCCATATTCTTCTTTACTAGAAGGGTTGAGCGCGCTTTGCTGCACCGTTGATGTTGTTGGGTATGTTAAAAAAATATCTACTGTTTCAAAATATAAAACATAAGGTGTATTAATTTTTTTTGAAAAGTCCTCGTGCGCGGTCTCGAACGTGCCGAGGCCGAGGCGCACATCGCCGGACCGAATCTCGGCATAGAAGGCGCCGAAGGAGCGCTCGCAGACGCCGCGGTAGCCCGAAGATCCCCGGCGGCACGACAACATGGTGGCGCGGTGTGGCGCGTCGGCGGCGAGGCGAGGAAGCGGCAGAGGAGGCGGGGAGAGAGCGCGTAGCGAGGTGGAGAGCGATGGGAGGGCGTGTGGCGGGCGCAACAATATATAGGCGCGCCGCTTCCGGCGCACCAAATCTAGAGCGCGACCGGCCGCTTTTTCCCGTGCGTGCACAATCTTTTCCCTTGCGCCTGAGTTTCTCGCCTCCGCTGGAGCGCGCGAAACCGTCCCGCGTGCGCGTGTTTTTGTAGCCGCTGTTGGAGATGCTCTTAGAGGAGTTTAACTTATCAAAAAACTCATACCATCCCGCGTGCGCGCGTTTTTGTGGTGTTAATTTTTTCTAGGTGGTGGGAGGGTGCGCGAGGTTGATATGTTTCTATAGGCCGGTTGCTGCTGATTGATTTGGAAAATCATTGGCCCGTTCAAAATAGTAAACCAAATCTAAAATTGAATACCTCAATCGAGTGAAAGAGCTTGAAAATTAGGGAACATAGTGAATTAAAATAATTGAATGGGAGAGTGTAGCATAAAAATTAGGAAGCATAGTGTATAGCATAAAAGAAATGAATGAGAGAGTTTTGAGAAATTGTTGACCCCGTTAAAATCGGGTGAACCAATTCCAATTGGAGACCTCAATCGATTGTGAGGCCTTAAAAATTAGGGAGCTTTGTATTGTTGATCCGGTCAAAATTGAGTTGAACCAATTCTAAATTGAAGACATCAATTAATTGTGAAGCAAGAATTGAATGGAAACGTTTTGAGAAATTGTTGACCCGGTCAAAATTGGGTGACCCAGTCTCAATTGGAGACCTCAATTGAATGCGGGCTCTTTAAAATTAGGAAGCTTAGTGCTATAGATGATTAATTAGTGATAAGTGATATGCAGCAAATCTTTTACCTAGGGGGAAATAGCAATTGCTTATTTTCATTTTCAAGCATATTTGAGCTAAATTTTGGCAAAGGAAGTGTTGCATGGCTAGGCCAGGCTAGTCAACCCTTGTCCATGGCACTATGCCAAATAGTCGGCCACGAGAGATGGTGAAGAAATAGCTCCGATTTTGATGATGATAGAAAAACTTACTCCTTGTGACAGGCTCGATCATTCAGAACTCATGGTAGCAATCACGCATTCATTCACGACAGCTTTGATATGTCATTCACATCAATCACACATTCATAAGTCAGAGCATTTCATCGCATATATATTTCATCACTTCAATTTGAATAAATCGGCCGGTAGCTAACACAATTAACTACAAAGATGATAATAACAGATCAATTCACACCGGATCCAATTAATGGAGACAATAAAGTACGCAAAGGATGGGTGAAAATAGATATCTCAATCAGAACCCCTAAACCACGAGGAGACAGTGTAGCCTCGCAAGGCGAGACCGGCCAAACCAGCGGCCCCGACGGCGAGCAACAAGGCACTTGGGATGACCAGGAGGGCGACGTCCGCCCCCGTCAGGCCGGCCTGGAGGTAGGAGCCACCCAGGAGGAAGCAGCCTACCATTATGCAGGAGATGCCGATGAGAATGGTGCCAACGAAGTCGATCGTGAGCGGCCCATCAGAGTCCACGCCGCCGCCGGATTCCGGCTTCTCGCCGCGGCCTCCACGCTTGCCTTGGCCGTCCTCGAGATCCACGGACTCGTACTCCCCCGCCGCCGATTCTTCGTCCTCCTCGGGTTGCTTCGACCGATAGTAGCTGCACCTGCAAAGAAGAAGAAAAAGCTTGGATTGGATCCATGGTGAAACTTTGAAGCTTGAAGCTTCATGGATGACTCGATTGATCTGGTTTTTTTTTCTGCGGCGGAAGATTGTTTCGATGGATCAATCGATCTGTACCTGAAAATCTTCGTCATCGAAACGGGTCGCTGAGATCTTGCGATACGGCTAGACGTAAATTAATCAAGTTGTTGCGTACGTACGTAGTACTCCGTGTTAAGTAACACGAGAGAAATAGAGGGATCGGAGCCTGTTGCGTTCCGCAACCTATACGTAGAGAGGTGTTTGGTCATTATCCGACCTGTGTTGTTATCCGTTTCTGTTTAGAGTTCTGGCGCCCTATATGCATGCATGCATCTGTCCATCAAGGTTTTTTTCTTCCGAAAAGATATGGTAAGTCCCATCACGTACATATAGCCAGGTACTCATACATGCCTCTCTGCAACCGCCCCCGCCTCCCTCCCCACGGCCCGTTTTCTTTCCCTCAGTGCTGGTAGACGTGGTAGGGGGTTAAGTCCCGACACTGGTTGATGAAGGCGATGGCAGAAAGATCTATAGTCTTCAGCGGGCGAGGCGAGATATGACCTACAGATGATGACTTAACACAGAGGGTATAGTTGTGCAACTTTGGCGGCGGTGTTTCTCGCTGGGTCAGCGGTCCCTGGTGACGAGGCGTCTGTTGCCGCCATCCCATATGTAGTTATATGGACGACAACGGCGACCTTCTATGTCCCAATATGGCGGTCCCGCGCTCAGGCGCGCGGATGACGTCGTGGTTCCACACTGCTATGCGGTTGTCACAATGGACCATAGGGTCTTGGACCTTCAGATCCGACGTCAATGATGATTATGTTTTGTTACACAATTCTGCCGTTACAAACGAGGGCATCAGAGCATGCGGACTGTGTGGTACTGCCACTCTGCCAGAGTGTCCAAAACAGAGATTTTAGCGGTGTGACCTTCCTCTCTCATCAATATTCATTGCATGTGCGACGACAACCGTCGTCGTTCCGAGCCTTTGGTGGCGACTCACACATGTTGTGGCTAGGCCATCTGCTTGTGCGGGCATTGTCTTCACTTGCGTCCCATCTCATGTGAAGATCGTGCAACACATGTACTACCGGGATCACTGAAAGGGGTGGCAATAGACCATGATAACTTCAATTTGGTGGTGCTTCTTGAGTACATGGTCTCGAGCTCCAAGATGAAAACCCTAGGCCTAACCCTAGTTTGTTATACCTGACCTTAAGGAGTTTTTCATCATTACTTGTTGAAGGCATTGCTTGGATATTTCTTCAATTTTATCTTTGGTGTGAAAACCCAGGATATGACCTTTGTTGTTTAGATCCGATGAAGGCGGTGCTTCAACATCGGCCTTTCCTAGTGGTGTTGCTGCTAGAGAATCTTTATTATTACCCTTGCGATGTCAAGAGAAGGTGTCTGTCTGTGAGACACGATGTTTCTGTCGACTATGAGGCGCCTGTAAATCTGGTCAACCCATTCAACCTTGGAACAACCTTGCAACTGCCTCTCGACTAACTATCGACCAATCTACAACAACTTTGCAATTAATCTGCAGTAAAGTGAACAGAAAATCAGCATCCACACAGGACAATTGAGCAGCCTTGCAATAGAAAAAACACATGACATGACAACATTTCTTGAAGAAAAATCACATGCACATATGAGAAACAGGGATGACTGAGGGCATGGCCAATGGGTAGCCTCAACCTAGTGCCCCGCAGGTCCACATAGGCTCGGAGCTTAGTTCAGACTAAAAGCTACAGCCTCGCAGGAGCTTATGTAGCCTACAGAAGAGCCGGCCTCTTGGGGTGTAAAAGCTTAGAGAAAGCAAGAAAGGAGAAAGGTAGGCTGATGGATGCACAAGAGAGAGAGAGAGAGAGAGAGAGAGAGAGAGAGAGAGAGAGAGAGAGAGAGAGAGAGAGAGAGCAAAGAAAACAGTATGCATGTGAAGAGAGATGGTCGCTATAGAGTGTAGCCTCTAAGGCTCGGTTGGCCAGAAATTTTCACAAACGATGGTTCTATTAGGCTGGTTGCAATGGGGTGTATCATATATTAGTGTATGATACTACATCCGTAATGCATAGTAGTATCATATGTTGGTATCATAAAAGGCTACATTTATTATTATGCATGACATAAAGTAGCATATCATTTAATATGATACGGTATCTTGATATGATACTCAAACATCTCTTTCTTTCTTTAATTCTATGTCACCTCATAAAAAATACTTAGTTGGCATACATGATTCTACCTATGATATTCCCATTACGGGCAGCCTTACTTTTTTGATGAGATAAATAGCTGAAGCAATATCAAACAAAAAAATGGTAAGGCCAACGGAAAAAGGAAATGGGCCGCACCATCCCACAACCCCACACACGCTATTGAACCTTTAACGACACAAATCACTTTCTCGGGATCCGACGGTCAGCTGCGTGATTGAGTTATAATTGCACGCATGGTTGTCATCCCTCCTACACGAGGGAGAGCGACTCCGGCCTCACTGTAAAAAAACCACCAAGAGGGCCCTTGCCGCAACTATTGCAAGAATCTTACATTGACCTATGCTAAATAGTCGGCCACCAGCGAGAGTGGAGAGATAACTCCGACTTTGAATTCCATCACAGGGCATATTTCGTTACTTCAACCATGCACAATTGTCTGCATTCACAATTAATAAGTCTGAATATGCCTATACAATTATTATAAATACATATGTGTTTTTATTTTGTAAGACAAATACGATGATACTATTGATATATGTTCATTCCATGCAATTCAATGGTCAAAGACGTGTATGAAAGACCGTGCAAAGTCAAGTGTGCCTTATATTTTAAGGAAAAGAGAGTAGCATATGTGGATAAACATGATGATTTGTTTGACTCTTGTTTCAATAGTACTATAGAAGATTGGTAGAAGCGGTTGCACTTATCTTAGGCTGATCGTAATGGGAGTATCATAAGTAGTATCATGCATTCTAACAAGAAAATTTTGATCAGGTGACATAAAATAAAATTAAGAAAGAGAGATTTGTGTATCACATCATGATACCGTATTATAATAAATGCTATGGTATTACTCCCACCTTTCCAGTTGAAGGGCTCAAATCTAAAATCTCATCAACCAAGGCATTTTGTGAGTGGAGGAATGTATCTCGTACATTACAAAACTACCCAAATTAAACTCATGCATTAATTTGGATTAATTGCAGTGCATGCATGCTTGGCCACTAGATGAATAGGAACATTACATGCATTTGTGTGTTTCTTTTTAGTTCTTGTATGCAAATATCTAATGCGCATCGGAGAATAAAAATGAGATGGAGATGAGTCCTTTAAATTGGATTTTTTTTGAATTAATCCCTATAAACCGGAAAGAAGGGAGTATGTGTCATGCATGACAATAAATAAAGTCATCTATGATACTAATATACGATACTATGCATTAGAGAGGTAGTATCATACACTAGTATCATATGCCTGATTCTAACTTATGATACTATCCATTACAAGGAGCCTTACATACTCCCTTCGTAAACTAATGTAAAACAATTTAGATCACTACTTTACTGATCTAAATGCTTTTATATTTCTTTGAAAATAGAGTGGATAGAAACTAGCGGCAGCACATTTTTGACGCAATTTCTTATAGGATATGTCCACTAGTGTTGATAGTCCATGGGAGGAAAAATATTTAAAAAGAATTTGAACATAATCTGTTGTACGATGGAGTAAAAATGAAGGGAGAGAAAAAGACTTGCTTCAACTGGGTGGCCAGGCCAGTGAATGCTTTTACCTCGGCAGAGCTATAGCTCAGCTAGCTAGCCTAGCTGGTCCAGTCAATGCTTCGTCTGGTAATGCCTCGACAGAGCTATAGCTCAGCTAGCTAGCTTAGCTGGTCCAGTCAATGTTGTCCTCGGCGATGACCAGGTCATTACCTCGATTTTTAAGCCGCTAGATCCCTTTGGAAGCGAGCGGTGTGGTACTAATTAATCAAAATACGTGGAACCGACCGGTGCCCGTGCGCTCGTAAAACTCCCTAGAGCTAGCTTCTATAATAAAGATGGCAAATATAATCGATCCAATGGAGACCATGATTCCATGTAGCAAGTAAAGAAGGAACAAAACTCAATCAGAATCCGACGACCGCCACCTCGAGGTGCAAGCGTAGCGTGCCAGAGCGGCAGCCCCAGTGGCGAGGTACAAGGCGCCGATCATGGCTGCGAAGTGGCTGTCCTGCGCCGGTTTGGGCACGAGGTAGGAGCAGCCCAGCAAGGCGCCGCCCAGCAGTATGTAGCAAATGCCCCGACCGAGGGCGAGCGAGTCACTGGAGCCGCCGCCGCCGCCGCATCCAGGCGTCTTGACATGCTTGCCTTGGCCATCCTCGAGATCCACGTACTCCCCCGCCGCCGATTCCTCCTCCGGCGGCGGCTCGGGTTGCTTGGACCGGTAGAAGCTGCTTCTGCAAAGAAGAAGAAGGGTTGGATTGGGTCCAATGGCGCCGAAACTTCTTATGCATGCAGGATGACTCGATTGATCGTTGGATTTGTGCATGCGTGGGAAGAAAAAGGCAGAGGATGAATACTCGCTTGGGTCGATCGGGCGATGGATGGATCAGTACCTGAAAATCTTCGTCATCGAATCAGCGCAGAAAATTAGAACAAGGATTGCGTACTGATGATATCTCCTGATACGTACGTACAGAAAATTAAGTGGTTATAAGACGGGAGGAAGAGGGGATATATGGAGTCTGTTGTGTACGTATGTAGTCCAGAAGATAGGAGTTTGATCATAACCCGATTCTTGTTGTTATCCGTTCCAGTTTAGATGTACCTGTGCATCACGTTCACGTAATACATGTAAGGCTCAGATTTGAAAATACTCCCTCCGTTTCAGAATAGATGACCCAAATTTGTAGTTAACTTTAGTACAAAATTGGGTCATCTATTTTAGAACGGATGGAGTATGTTTTTGTTCGTGGAAAAGATGGGATCGATCATTCTCCACATAAGTAGGGATATAATGTGTACTCTCTCCGTCCCAAAAGAAGTGTCTCAACTCTTAACTTTTCTTTTAAGAAATGGAGGAGGACCTCCGGCCTCTGCATCTGGACGATGCATACAACCATTTTATTAATTATTCACATAAGACCTTACAAAGTCATACAATAGTAAGACTAAAGCCACCGTCTAGGCAATATCTGCCGCTACTCCTATCCAGTTGATGTAGGAATGCTGATAGTCTGGGCCTAATACCAAACAGACCTCGCAGTCAAACCTAACATCTAGGACCTGAGGTCCCAATCAGGACGCCTGCCGGGTATGGGGCACCCACCAGTCCGGCGCACTCTTCAACCCGGACGCCTGCCAGGTATGAGGCCGCCGCAGCCACGTGCCACCAATCCATCTTCAGAGCTGTACTGTTGCATTTACCGTGCCAGGTCTCTCTGACATCGACACCACCACGACGTCAGACAGCGTCGTCCTCAACTCTCAACTTTATGTAAGAGTACAACATTACGCAATACAACAAGTCACTAACCAAATGCATGCATGCATGCATGTAGAAATTAGCTAATTGAAGAATTACCTAAGCATGAAGCACGCGGTCGAGGCGCCTGTGCATGCTGCCGGAGGACCAGGATGCCAAAATACCAATATGTACAATATCAAATACTCCCTTTGTAAAGAAATATAAGAGTGTATAGATCACTAAAGTAGTGATCTTAATGCTCTTATATTTCTTTACGGAGGAAGTAAGTATTATTAAATTCTTCATGAAATATGTTCTCTTTTTTATATTGTACGAGAAAGCATGTCAACATCGATGCTCGCTGGTGCTACGACCAGACACAGGATGTGCTGCAACAAAAGATGCGCAGTGCTGCGATTGGAGCATCGGTGTTCGCCTGTTCTGCGACCAGGTTTCCCCCACGTAAGCCGTGCGGTAGGGGGAGCGCGTTGCTAGGGGAACCTCTGGTTTTTGCAAAAGGAGAGGGATGAAATGAGCGGTGCCAAGTCCAACACTCCAATGGCGTGGTGCGAATCGGACAACGAGTCGACCGAACGCTATCTCACTTTGGTCGGCCGACATGTAGTTTCGTCCAAATAAAAATGCTTCCACTTGTGAAAACAATGGGATCTCGTTTCTTCAAAACTACTGCGATAACCAGGTGACATATGTGGCAAGCAATAAAAACTATTTAAAAAGAAAAAAACTAGTCAAATAGATATATTGGTCTCATGTCAACGTATACAGTAATCACAGGCGGAGCTCCCGGTAGGGCGAGGTGTGGCGCTCGCCCTACCTTGATTTGGAGCGGAATTTTTTATATAGGTATAGGTATATGTAATGTATACATACAGAATCCATCACGAGAAGAAAAACCATCGCCGTCCCGCGTTATTGGGCCTAATTGGGCCAGATGTAATCCTCTGTTCTCGAATGAGGGAGCAGGCTTCTCGACCTCCAGACTCCAGTAAACGGTCAATCCTCTGTTCCTCGCTTCAGAGTTCACACGAGAGAGGAGGAACCCTAGCCGCCTAGCCGGACCATTCACGGAGCTACTGCCGCGCGTTCTAGTTCCCGGTGGCCAGCAACAGCTGCTCCTGTTCCCGGCGGCAAGCAGCAGCGGCTCCCGTTCCCGACAGCAAGCAGTAGCAGCCAGCAGGAGCGCGCGCACGGGGGCGGTGCTAGCGCCCAGCAGGACTGCAGTCCGCGTGTGGGCGGCGCCGCAGGCTTGGCGTGAGGCCGGCAGCCAGCAGTAGCGACAACCGGCATTCTGACGAAGATGGACAGGAAGAGAAAAAGGCTCCCAAAGACGAATGGGAGAGGTATGTTTCTGAATTTTAGTGCCATTTTCAGAGAATGACTTAGCAATCTATAATCCACTGATTTTAGTGAGATTTTATGTGATGGATTGCAGATTTGACAAGACATTTTGGGGACAACACGTGAGGATTTCAAAACTCAAAAGGCAAGTTTTAGAAGTAAAGTAACAACTTACAACAAAGGTTCGCTAGAGAAGTATGAACTCGTGTGGATAGATCTTTGGGCATTGTAAGTTATCAAGCATTACAAGGTGAACCATTTCCTGGACATGATGAATCCACTTCTTCTTTGAACAAGGGGAATTTTTTAGAGTTACTTGATTGGGTCAAAGAAAGGTACCCGTAAGTGAAGCTTGCATTTGGTGGACTATGTCCTAAAGATGCCAAAATGACTTTTGGAACCATTAAAAAAAACTTCCTAAGCATTGTGCAATGGCAGTCACCAAAGCAATCAAAGAAGAGATGGAGAGTGTGTTACAATGAGTTTGGGATATTCAAAAGTCTAGATCTTGGTAAAATTAAAGAAGACTTTCAAAAGAAGGGTGGGGCACTGCCATTTCCTGGGCTTCTAGGCGCCATTAAAGCTTCATTATTGATTGACATGTTTTAGGTTGTTCTTCTATTTAGAGAAACATGTTTACATTTTCTTTGTATTTGGTTATTCTGTTTAGGATCATTTAAAAAAATATTAGTGTACACTGCCTGTCAGTGTGTGTTATCTATGTGGGTTTTGCATAAAAATAAAGTTGTGCTTCAGAATTCGCCCCACCTTAATTTTTTTCCGTCCTCCGCCACTGACAGTAACAGTGTAACCAAATGCATGCATGGTGCAACAATTAGCTCTAATTAACGAAGAAACTAAACAACATCCACCACGCCGTGGTGGCGCCTATCCAAGCAGCCGGACCACCACCAGCAGCAGCAGAGAGCGGAGCATGAGGCAGACCCAGATGACGCACCCGACGGCCACGAACAGCACAAACTCCACGACCATGGCCCATGGAACCCCTTGACACCGGCAGCTAATACCGCCGGCCTGCCGCTGGTGGCTGCAGCAGGCAAGCAGACCGTACACGACACCGGCGACCACGAGCAGGGCGCCCATGGCGGCCACCACACACCCGTTGAAGCTGCTATAGGTGGCACCGGGGTCCGCTGCCGTCCTCCAGATCCATGCACGCGGGCGCTCGATTGGTTGTTGCGGTGCTCACGTACCCAACGTACCTAGCTAGCCAGTGCTTCCCAGCCTATCTATCTTCCGACTTGATTTGAATTTGTCGTCCGGCTTGACAACTACCTCGTGGTCACGCTTTTAAAAAGGACGCCAATAAGTGCCACACGTGTAGGCGTTAGGGAGTCCGCCCACACATTTTGTGTGGTGTATAAGAGGAACAGCCCCCACACCTACGTGTGGGCAAAACAAGTAATGCCCACATACCTCTTTTTTTCCTCCTGATCCCTCTCACACGTGTGCGTGTGGGCGAAGTTGATAACGCCCACACGCCCGTATGTCAGGCCTCGTACCTCCTGGTCCCGCACGCCACGCGTGACGGTCACCGCGCGCCCGCAGTTGCCATGGTCCAGACCCTCGTCCATGTTCGTTTAACTGCAGTTGCCATGTCGCTGAACTACGGTATGTCGCTGAACTACGGTCGCCATGTCGGACAACTGCAGTTGTCATGGTTGCTCAACTGCAGTTGCCATGTATGGTCTGATCTAATGTAGTTGTCATGATTTTATAAATTTAGGAGTTGCCACATACTAACACTAGGCAATTGAGAGAGTTGCCATGTGCTCACAAGCATGCTAGGGCAGTTGCCATGTAAAAAGGAAGAGTTGCCACTTGCTTACGTGCACGTTAGGGCAGTTGCCATGTACGTCCACGTTAGGGGCAGTTGCCATGTACCATGCAAAAACACATGGCAACTCGGTAAAAAAGAGTTGCTACCTGCTTACGTGCACACTAGGCAGTTGCCGTGTACCCTGCAAAACACATGGCAACTCGGGTAAAAAAGAGAGTTGCCACCTGCTTATAAAGCACACTAGGGGTAGTTGCCATGTGCACTGCAAAACACATGGCAACTAGCAGCTTGGGTGTGGGAGAGGAGACGGGCGTGTGGGCGAGATGGCAAATGCCCACACACTAGCCCTTGTGTGTGCATGCAAAGTGGCGTGTGGGCGAACTGCTGAACGCCCACACACCAGCCCCTCCTATGTGATGAAACGGCCGTGTGGTCAGTGGCGGAGCGTGACAAGGAATTAAGAGGGGGTCAAATTTCAAAATGAAAGCAAAATGTACATGAAAACATGGCAACTTGGCTCATAGACTGTCATCGGCTCGTCGTGTAGGCGGTAGCAGTGGCACGCAACAGCATGAGATGTTCCATGCAGCAGCAAGAAGGAGGAAACATGATTGGAAGCATGGAGGCAAGCCCTGAAGAATTTTGGCTGAGAGAGCTTCACGTGCTGCAAGCTACATGGATGCAAAAAACAATCAAGCAAGCCATGCCCGTATATCATGGGCTACGTCAGCATACATAGTTCAAAGAAAATTGGACTTTAAGAAGGGGGGGGGGGGTCATGACCCCGTTTGGCCTCCAAGAGGCTCCGCCAGTGCGTGTGGTCGATCGGGTGAACGCCCACACACCAGGCCAGTCCTACGTGGCACTGGAAACATGCCAAGATTCGTGCGCTCATGAACGGACGCGGAACCACGCGTGTGGGCGAGATGCAAACGCCCACACGTGTGGGCGTTAACATTTCCGTTTAAAAAAGGCTATCTTGTTCATTAAAAAAAGGCTATCTTGTGATAACAACTTTTTTTTCTTATTTTTTTGCGGAATCCTCGAAGGAAATGTTGTACAGTAGTAATAACTATTTAGTCTCATTTGATTTAATTTATAAGGCTAATCAGGTCCTAAATGGAAGGTTAAAATGTAGTACTAGAATATAACAAAAGAATAACACATAAAATAGAAGACATGGAAATGGAAAAGAAAAGAATGACAACATGGAAAAGAAAAAGGGAAATAGAGAAGTAACCTGGAAAAAGGACAAGTTATCGGTCCCAAACACCACGTGGTGTGCATTCGTCACAAGAGTTGAGTAGAAGTCACATGCTTCGCTAACTGGCTTAGATTATATTTTCTCTGGTGGAACCAACTCATCCATCTTTAACTCCTAGACTTGGCATATGTGTTCACATTTTTTTGGATTTACCCTAGTCTTTCTGATGATGTTTGTTTAATTGGACATAATGTTCCCCTCGACTACGAGATGTCTATGAATACATTGTCAATCTCAAGATTTAGAGGCTCAATCTCTTAGGTGTGCTCATAGGGGGTCAAATGTGTGTTCATAGAGGTAAGTGTTCGTTCATGTATCTAAGGATATGCATGTGCATTGTATTTCTCAAAAAACAAAATCACATGTTTCAACCACCCCATCAGTTATAAGATCATGATGAGGTTTATCCCCGGTTGCCCTTGCTCCGATGCTCCCACTCCTCTTTTCTTTCTTCAATAATCATCTCAGATATCTCAGCGAGCAAGATCAATGGCCTCAGATGCTAGATCTCTTGATCTAGGGAAGGTCAAAGAGCACATCATCGTTGACGTGGACATTGTCGAATTTGACAATTGGTGGCCTAGGTTTTTTCGAAAAGGGGCGCTTTATTACTTAAAAGGTTTAAGCATTACACGCGGCCTCTGCATAACTAAGATGCACACAGCCAACAAAGTCGTCACGACAAGCCAAAATAAAAGAAGAAGGCGAAATACAAAGATGAATATTTGTATGACACCTAAACCGTAGGAGGCCCAATCCTAAGATCATGCTGCCACCCATGTTGGGTAAAAGTATCCCTCGCCGCAACCTCCAATCGTGTACACACCTCCGTAAACAGGTCTCGATTCTCTACTCGCTGTAGAGAGGACCATAAACGAAGCGTCCCGGTACATCTGTAGATAACCTGCATAAGGGAAGTACTTTTATCATTAAAAACCTTATCATTTCTACATAGCCAAAGCGACCAAATCACGGCAAGCGCTCCCACCCTGAGAAGAATTCTAAACTTGTGATCAATCCCATGTAAACAGTTGCCAAATATATTAGCAACACTACACGGAGGATACAAGCCAGAAGCTATCTGGATGACTGGCCATATAGAACGAGCCAATTTACAATGAAAGAACAAATGTTTATTGTCTCATTATGCGGACAAAATACGCACCGCGGACTAAATTTATTGGTGGCCTAGGTATGTGTCAGTGTGAATTCTTCTCTTCAACTAATCTGAAGCTGCTAGCATTTTGTTTTCCTATTGGCCATGACTAGACCATATGGGGGCTAGGATTATGTAGTTGTTGTAACTTTAACACCTCATACAATCTGCATCACCGAGAGGTGGTTGCAGCTCTGTGGAAACCTCTTCTACAACAATGGCGTTATAGCCGGTGAATGGCGGAGACAGGGGGCGAGCAGGGCCTGCCCCACGGCTTGTTGATTAGCGATCTGATTTCACGTAAACAAGTACTTGGCCCGCCCTATCTTAACGTGAATTCTGAAAGAAGGAAATAGCCCACATAAAAGCCCATTAGTGAGTCGTTTTCAAGTCCAGATTGGCCTCGCTAAGGGTTGGGCATTCTCTCCGTAATTAGCGTGTGTGTGCGGATTAGCGCTACGCCGCCGCCGTTCTGTACTCCCATGCCCTTGCGGCGTGCTGGCCTCTGCTCTCCCCATCAATCGATTCACACGCCGACACATGCTGACTCACTGGTCAATTCTTCAGGTTCAGGCAACGAACTAGCCGAGGTTAATACCTCAAACTTTTTTCGCGGGGTAGTTAATACATCAAACTATCTGCCAATCTCTGTTACTAGTATTTCTCATCTTACATCGTTATACATCATATTTTAATTATTTCTGTTCATCACAACGCTAGGGCCTAGGGCACCCACAATTGTCAGAAGTCACGCACATGCCAACGAAGACCAGCCGATCTACTTCGAGTATTTGACCTAATATGTAGCAGAGGGAATGAGCAAGGGCTGGATTTGATTCTCTAGCTAGGTATTTTCCCTAATACAAAAACACAAAATATGACAATACAATCAATGATGATTTTTAATTCAAACCTATATAAATGCAAGCTAAAAGCCAATCGTTTTGATATACAATGATCATTCTTGTTTGTATATTTTAAATTTCCATATGAATTTTTTTAGTAGCATGGTATTTCATGTCATATTTTGCAGTAGTTTGATTATCAAGTTCATTATTGACCTTTTAGCTATAACTAGACAATGCCTCCGGCTGATAAATAAGTGTGTGTCTAGGCGAAGTGAAATATGAATGATATTTGGATACAAAAGTATTGGGTACTTTTGTGATGCAATATTTTTTGGCTTCACCAACGTCGTTTGGCCCCCCCCCCCTATGTCCAAATCTTGGCTCCGCCCCTGCCGGTGATTGCGAGGTGGAAGTGGGGTGTTCTCCATCAACTGACGATTGGTGGCCATGTAGGTTTTATTAACGGAGAAGAAGCAGTAAATTGGGGCTTATTGGGACCGATGTTACGAGCTTCTGGAATACAATGGGATCTTCGTAAAATAGATCCTTATGAGTCTTACAACCAATTTGATTGGAAAGTCCAATGACAATAAGAAGGGTGCCCTGTTCCCCTGTGGGACAGGAGCAGTGTGATGTGCAAACCTGGATACAACTACAAAATCATGTAATAGTCACATAATGTGCTTGTATAATTCCTTATTTGCGGGTAATTTTTCTCGAAAAGTTCATGTACAAAGTCCTGAGAGCATCTCCAGTAGATCCACTCAACTTAATCCGTCAAACATTCTCCCTATCAAAAAACTCAAATTTTTTTACTGATCAAACTTTTCTTCAGCTAGCGGATCCCCTAAACTTAATCCCATACAAAATTCAAACACAAATTTTGTTAACAAACTCGTTTCAACACTAATTTAAACTACTTCATTGCACAACTCGACAACACCACACATTAGGACCATACATAATGTAATTAAAGAGTATATTCCATAGTACAGTAACACTACATCGAACAGGGCATATATAGCATAAACCATATTTATACTACATACTATAGATAGCTCTACTCGCCGTAGCATAAGCTAAAAACATCATCAGTGTAATAACTCCCATAAGGAGAATTGTATCTAATCCAGAGAGTATGAACCAAATCATTATCGTAGTAGTAAGTGCCAGGCACATTTTTTTGAAAATTTCTTTTTTGGGCTTGCATCTCGTTGATTTGGACCATTCCGACACGAGCGGCCAGCATGGGCTCGCATGCGGGCCCCCATCCAGTTCCCCAACCTCATGCGACTCCATTCCCGGCCACATCGGGGCTTAGAAGCAACGGATTGAAGCTTTGCAATGGTGGCGGCGGCGGCGGCGATGGATCTGGTCCAATCTTGGCACTCTTTGGATATTATTTACTCCAAATGATAGCTGTTTGAGGGATACAAAGTCATATTTTTGGGAGTTGTATGTGTTTGATGATCTGCTTCCTAGGGCATATAATTCTCTAAACAGAATTCACTCTCAAATATAGTCCTTTGAGGGGGTCTGCTAGAGATGCTCTTAGGCCTTGTACAATGCAAGGTGCATAGAAGAGTTGCTTGAAGAAATAAATCAGGCTTTTCGTAAGCACTGGTACTTATTTATACAACGGTTGCGCTAAAACTCAGTCGACTGAGTTTTTATGAAGTCTCAGTCGAAT
Organism: Aegilops speltoides; assembly: GCA_021437245.1. Classification (NCBI taxonomy): domain Eukaryota; kingdom Viridiplantae; phylum Streptophyta; class Magnoliopsida; order Poales; family Poaceae; genus Aegilops; species Aegilops speltoides. The sequence continues at coordinate 567,791,899 of CM038143.1, read as the reverse complement.
CTCTTTACCGTTAGATTTCTGTGTTGCTTTATGATGTGTGCAGCCCTGTTGACTTGTAAACGAGCCCACGTATGGGACGAACTGGGTGGGCTGCGTTTTTGTCCTGTTTTTTGTATGTGTCAGGGCAGGCTTTGGACGGTGGGCTGGAAAAGACAATTTTTTTACTTTGTTTGTTGGGCTTTATTCTGCCCGGGTCAGCTTCTATTTTCTTATTCTTTCCTACAAGAAAGAACGGACATATATATAGACTGAAGTGCCTCGTGTCGGTATTAGGAGTGGTATGAAGCATTTAGCTTACAACCCCTGTAAATTATTATTATTATTACCTTTTTTATTTTTTATTTTATTTTCTATTTTTTGGTTTATACCGGACTGTTAAACTAAGTTTTAGCCTAGTCCCAATCGACTCTTTGGACGTTAGATTTTCCTATGCTTGTCTTTGTATTAAATTGAAATGTTTTAGGTGCGAACCGACCTATTTTCTTCCTTGTTTTTTGTTTCTCTCATGTCGGCCGGGTATGCGCTATGGGCTGACCTTTAGCTGTTATTTTTTCTTGTCTAGTTTTGGGATTCCCCTTTTTGTTTTTTAGGCTGCAATTTTTCAGCGGGGGAAACAAACCGTCTGAGGAGGGAGGAGAATCGGTTGAGAACTACCGGGAGCAACCATTTTGTATCATCATTATATTTTATTTTATTTTTGTAAGTGTATAATTTTTTTTGTCTATGTTTCTTGTGATGATGATTTTTATTTTTTGCATTTTGTACTTTCAAGTTTTTCTTTTTTATTTATCTTTTTATTCTTCTTAAAAATTTTTGTACCATTTTTTGTTAAACAACTTTGTGGGGGGAGGGCAATTGCATGTCCGCCATTAGGCACACAACTGCAAGTGTCGTGCCCGACTATAACTCTGTGCTATTTTGTCAGGAGGTCAACTGCATGTCTGCCACCAGGCATGCAATTGCAAGTGTCACCCTCGATTGCAACTCTATTTTTCACCAGGCATGCAACTGCATGTGTCGTCCTTGACTGCAACTATGTGGTGTTTGTCGGTCGGGGAAGGGAGGCATTTGCATTACTACCACTAGGCACGCAACTACAAGTGTCGCCCCAACTGGAACTACCTGTCATCAACGTGACTGCATTTCTATGGTGTTTTTGTCCGGGCAGGGAGAAATTTCATGTCTGCCACTAGGCACACATCTGCAATTATCGCCCTGAATGCAACTACATGTCTTCAATGCGACTGCAACTTACCGGTGTTTTGTCGACGGTAAGGAAGTTGCATGTCAGGCACTAGGCACGGAACTGCAAGTGTTGCACACGACTGCAACTGCATGTCTTCAACGCGGTTGCAACTTAGTGGTGTTTTGTAGAGGAGGGGGTAGTTGCATGTCTCCCACTAAGCATGTAACTGCAAGTGTCACCACTGTATATATGCAACTGCATGTCTTCAACACGATTGCAAGTGTCACCCTGACTACAATTGCATGTCTTCAACATGACTACAACTTACCAGTGTTTTGTCGAGGGGAAGGAAGTTGCATGTCAGGCACTAGGCACGCAACTACAAGTGTCACCCTCCGACTGCAAACTGCATTTCTTCAATGTGATTAGCAACTTAGTGGTGTTTTGTCAGGTGAGGGGGCAGTTGCATGTCTTCTACTAAGCATGTAACTGCAAGTGTCGCCCCTGACTGCAATTATATGTCCTCAACGCAACTGCAACTCTGTTGTATTTTATCGGGGAGGGGCAGTAGAAGTTGCATGTTTGCCACTAGACATGCAACTGCAAGACTCGCCTCCAGTTGCTTCGTATGAGATTTAGTTAAATAAATATTCTACTTCGCGTCCAACCTATTTAAAAAATTGTCCTGTATTATCTAATAAATATAGATATTTCTTGAAAGAAAGAAAGTAGAAACAAGAAAGAAGAAAATAAAAGTAAAGGCAGAAAAAAAAGAAACATAAAAAACAATTCGGTAACAAAATAGAGAAACAAAAGAAATGAAAGGGAAAAAACTAAAAAATATTCATGTGCCACCTTTTTTTGAGTCTAATTCATTTTTCCAACTAAACCACAAAATATTTAAACCACGCGTAACTATTATATTTTCATTTTAAATTATTTCTATAGTGTTTTCTCCATTGTTTTTCATCTCTCCATTTTCCACTTGTTAGCCGTGTATTTGTACCTGTAGCAGAATAGAGAAGGGAATTAAATCGGTAAAAAGAAAACAAGTCACATGGGGCAAGCCCAGCCCAAGACGTGGAGACAACGAAGCAGCACTAGCCGCCAGCCCTGTGCGGGGAGCAAACAGGCCTAGGGCCGATGGCGCTGACATCAGCGACTGAGACTCAGTCGACTGACACGTAGACACTCCCTTTGTACAAAGATACTTCAGAAAAACCTGATTTATTTTTCTAAACACCTGCCTAAGCAACTAGCATTGTACAAGGCCTATGATGCAGCTTTACCTTTCCCTGCCTTTTGGATTGCAAGGAGAACTGGCTGTCCCAGTTTATAGAGTTGTAGGTCGATCCCATCCAGCCATCTATTCATCACGTACGCAGATACATGCTCCAAGGGAGACACATTATTTTATAGACGGTCAGTTCTTTCGACCGATTTCTTGGAATCAGACCCTTCTCAGCTTCTCTCATAATCTGTAACCACCATTCGTTTGACATACCTAGCTAATTAGACTCAAACTAGCTAGAATTCACGGCCGATTGCAGTGTTCCGTTCAAAACTCACGGCCGCCTTCACACATTCATCCACGGCCGCCTTCACAATGGCACACTAGTAGAAAACCACCAATCAGTCCCGGTTCGTAAGGGCCTTTAGTCCCGGTTTGGGAACCGGGACTAATGGGTCGTTACTAATACCTCAACCCATTAGTCCCGGTTCAGAAACGAACCGGGACCAATGAGCCTCCACGTGGCCCTGTGCGCCGAGCCCAGTCAGGGGGCCTTTGGTCCCGGTTGGTGGCTCCAACCGGGACCAAAAGGCGTCCACGTGTCTGCATTCCAGTGGCCTGGTTTTTTGTTTTTTTTTTGAAAGGAGGGGGGTTGGGGGGTTTTGGGGGTTAATTTAGGTGTTTCTGTTAGCTAGCTAATTAATAGAGAGAAGTGTCCTCTCTTAATTATGTCCGTGCTTGCTCGACGCTACGTAGTAAATATACATAAGTGATCGAGAGAACCATTCAGTACAGAAGTTCGTCATGCATACCGAGAGAAGTGATCGATCGACCTCTCCTTCTACGAGAGATTGGTCGAACAACAAGTTTTACTGGCTACATACATGTACAATCTATATAAGATCTCTTAATTACAAACCACTAGGATTTGAATTCAAGTTCCACATGGTATTCTCCGCTTTCTTGATGGCGTGATCAAGAAAGAATCCCGCCAATTCCTCTTGAATTGCTTTCATGCGATCTGGTGGTAGGAGTTCATCCGCATCTGCCAAGTCTAATTAATTTAAAGAAGGGGGTTAATTAATACATATATATGAATGAAACTCAACAGAAATGATGGTGTAATAAAATGAAATTGCGAATATTATTGCTTACGCACTTCATATTGTCTTGTAGAGTAGCCCCGCTTGTTTTTCAATGTCGCGTTGTGGATGAACTCGCACACGTAGTATCCACAGAAATCATTCCCTTCCTCCTGCCACAAGCACTTTACGAGAAATAGAGGTCAATCAAACTGATAATGAAGCATTATATAAATGGCATTGATGAAAGTATAGCTATAGAATCAACGGGAGATGCGCGCCAGTAGTACTTACTTTCGGGTATGTATATCGCAGCTCCTTCGGCAGTCCCGGAGCTTGTGCGGTGAACTGTTTCCAAACCCTGCAAGACAAAGAAAATATTTGTTATTACTTGAGATATCAAGAAATGAATAAAAAGTTGCCGATATGGTGCGATAATGATCGATTGAACTTACTTGCTGAGCATGTCACCATGTCCGCATAGGTGCTGGGATCTTTCCGTCTGAGTCTAAGACGGTTACTAGTCCACGCTCAAGCTTAATCTCCGTAAGAATATAGTGGTACCTACACGCAAGCATAACTCATCAATTACATTAACCTCGCCGAGTAATAAGGAAAACCGAATATGCACACGACAGTAACACTCACGGGCCGTGGTAAGGAAAGAGTATGGTATCTTTGTTTTGATTTTTGATCAATGATTGTAGCAAGTTGTCCTCGGCCTCTTGGTAGCGCTTTTTAACCAGAAAAACATCTATGATATTTGTGTTAATGAACCCAATATCATAGATTTCATTTTTTTGCACTCGACGATCTTCAATCTGCATAATATATTGAGGATAATTAATTATAAATACATGCAATGAAAGAGCCGAGCTATATATACGACTAATGACGAAATAGTACTTACAGGCAGTAGCAAAAGACCATTAATTTATCGAGGGCCTTTTGATTGAAGAACTCAAGAACTCCTCAAATGGAATAGACAACAGATCATTTGAAGCGAGGTCGTGCTCCTCTTTAATATTCAGATACAAAGTGTTCATCCCCTCGGACTCTCTGCAGGTTTTCATGTACCAACCGTGAAATCTTCGCATCATTGTTGTCGAGACTTTTCATCTTTGACGAGAGACTTCCCGTACTCGTATCTAAATAAGTCCACCTCCATGAAATCAGGAAGTGCATCGTCGGCGGGTAATCTCCAAGATTGCCATAACCGCCACCGTGCGGGAGGATTAGACACATTCAGCGAGGGCACGATTGCTGTGCTTGTTCGCCGAGCTGGGCAATTTTTTCCCCTTTGCCCGTTGTTCTTTTGACCTTTTATCCTGACAGTAGTTCCCACCGCTTGGCTTGGAGATATGTCTGCTCAAGAATGCGCTCATAGTTGGTTCTCGGCGGAGACTTTGGTGGTTTCCTCGGGGCATCGAGAGCGCTTTGCTTTCACCGGATCGACCTTCTCCTCCAGAGGTGGATGTATCTTTGCTTTAACCCTTCAAAGAACTCCTTCACTTGGCTCTGCACGATCGTATCGTTTTCCTCCTTGCTCCTCTCATACGGTAACTTCTCTACAGGCTTTAGAGGTGGACCGTATCAGATTGCCTCTCTCTTCTTGTGCTGCTAGACGCCGGAGCAGACGCCGCGGCTGCGGCGTCTGTCTTCCTTCGTGCTTGCTTACGAGGCGGAGGAGAAGGACTACGACAGCGTCCGGAGCAGCCGGGCGGGCGGGTCTCTTCCGCCTTGCTTGGCGAGGCGGAGAAGGAGGAGGCGGAGTGCCGCCACGCCCGGAGAAGGGGCGGAGTGCCGCCACGCGTGCCGATCTTCACTCGCGGGAGGAGGAGGCGGTGGAGGAGGCGGAGTGCCTGACTCGCGGATGAGGAGGAGGAGGCGGAGGCGTCCAGTTGAAGGTCGATGAGCTCCTTCCGCCATAGGCATGGAGTCTTGAGCGAGAACCCAGCCTAGTCTCCCTTCACCGGTAGGGTGCTCAAGCGAGGTCCTCAAATCCCTCCGTTATTTCATCAACCATCACCTTAGCAAATCCTTCCGAATCGGCCGGCGGTGATAAGTTGTGCGGGTCCACTAGGATAAACTTGGCCAACAGCCGCCTTGACCTTCAAATTCATGCATCGCGCCATAATGTGGCAATTTTGAGACTCCGTGATATCATCCACGGGATAGCTGGCGAGGAGCCGTCAAGACATGCTCCGGTGAAGCAGCTCGGTGGAAGCAACGCTGCTTCTGCTACTGAGATGGCGGGGTAGCTTCCGGGGAAGCTTGGCATGTCGTTTGTTGCGATCTGCTGCTTCTCGGTCCTCTTCTCGATCCTCTAGCCCCATTACCCTTCCAAGCAGCGCTGCATTTGGTCATGCTCCACTTTCTTCCTCCTCTCGTGGGTTTTGTAACCCCTGCGTCCGGAAAACCAACCTTCCACGAGCGAGCCTGGCGTGCCTCGTGTCCGTCCGTGGTGCTCGGGATTCCCAAGGGCCATTGTGAGCTCGTCCTTCTCCTGTTTGGAACGAACGTCCCTCATTGCAGCAGCAATATATTGTCGAAGTTTCTTGACTGGTGTTTGCGCTTGCTCGTTCGTCCATCGACACCGCCTGTTACGAGGTCCAAGGTTCCGCCAGCCCGAAGAACCAAGTCCGCAACGGTCCGGCCAGCGATCGCGTCTCGGTTCGATCCCTTTTCAAGCAGATCATGCTCAGCCTTGGACCACTTAGGCGGGCTTTGAGGTAGCCACCGACCCGTGCGATGGTGAAGCGTCTTCTTCGCAGCATTTTTCTTGTTTGTCTCCGACATCTTCTTACTCTTTTCCGATGTCATGTGGGCCACAAATGCGGGCGATGATCTTTGATCTTCTCATATTTGCCGATGAATTCTGGTGTCTCTTTTTTCGGACAAACTGGTTCAGCTCTTTCCTCCACCTCCTCATTAGGCCAGCCATCTTCTTAAGAGCACAAGACTTGATTAATTGCTCTTTAACGGCTTCTCCGGATCCTCCTCTGGCGGTGGGGTGAAATTTGCCTTCAGCTCATTCCAAAGATCTTCTTTCGCATATCATTGACATAAGACACCTCGGCGTCTTCATCCTTAGCAGGCTTATACCATTCTTTGGATGCTGATCGGGATCCTGTCCCTAACAAGAACCCCGCCTGACCGAAAGCGTAAAATGCCTTCTTTGTCCGGTTGGGTTCAATCGGTTCGCCGTCGGTAGCGATTTCTATGATCTCAAACTTTTCATCCGAGCTCAACTTTTCTTGGGCCTCGTCTCCGTGCGAAGTTGTGCTCGATCCGAAGGGCTAGAAATTATAAGGAAGAAAGACGACAGTACTTAATATGTGTACATATACCAAAACAATGGATGCATCAATTAACTTGTCAGCACGGGCTTAACTAATATATATATACCTGGCCGGACTCGGTTCGGTGACTCGGCTCGGCACGGTCTCCTTCGTCTTGTACCTCCATTGTGTCACGGAGCCATCATGAACATAGTCCTCCTCTTGTACCGGCATTAATGCAGGGTCGAAGCCATCATAATCATAGCCCTCTTCTTCATCCATCTGACCAACGGTGTCGATGAGAAATGACGCAACATCATCACTTCCATTTGCGATTATTTCCCCCAACATCGCTTCTGTTTCTTCGTCTCGGGAGTGCTCCATAGTTTACGCAAATATTGACAACATGTCAATTATTATTCAACATCGTTTTCTCTCTAGGGTTTGGGTGTCCTCGAGAGTTTTGGTCGAGCGAGAGGGCCGAGGGGGCTGCTGCAGTTGTATCTAGAGGGGGTTAATTATATCGACAACGACGCGACATACATATACATATCGGGAGGGGTATCGGTACCACCCCTCGTGTTTAAGTTTCTTCTTTCTCCTTTCCTTTCTTTCTTCTTCTCCTCTTCTTTTCTTCTTCTCCCTCGAGAAAGGAAAATAATTAAGGAAAAGGAAGAAAAGAGGAAGAAGGAAGAAGGAAGAAGAAGAAGAAGTAAAGAAGAAAAAAAGAAAGAAGAAAGGAATAGAGAAGAAGAAAAAATAGAATTTTTTCTTCTATTTTTCTTCTTCTCCTCTATTCCTTTCTTCTTCTCCTCTTCTTTTCTTCTTTTTCCTCTTCTTATTTATTTCTCCTCTTCTTCCTCTCCTTTCTCCTTTCTTCCTCTTCTTATTTTCCTTCCTCTCATTCTTTTCTTCTTCTTCTTCCTTCTTCCTTCTTCCTCTTTTCTTCCTTTTCCTTATTTTACTTTCTCCTCTACACTAACCTAAAATGCACTAACCTAAAATCGATCGATATCTACTAACAACCTAAATATAAAATTAATACATATATGAAAAAACATATATAAACAAAAAAAATGCTATATGAACATTATATTCATACATACATATATAGCCACATCCATTCATCACATATATATACATACAAACACATATACACACTTCTTCTCCTCTTTTTTCTTTCTTTTCTTCTTCTTCTTCTTCCTTTCTTCCTTCTTCCTCTTTTCTTCCTTTTCCTTATTTTACTTTCTCCTCTACACTAACCTAAAATGCACTAACCTAAAATCGATCGATATCTACTAACAACCTAAATATAAAATTAATACATATATATATGAAAAACATATATAAAAAAAAATGCTATGAACATTATATTCATACATACATATATAGCCACATCGACCATTCATCACATATATATATATAGCTACCACATGCATATATACATTATACATATATGAAAAAAATGCAATGAACAAAAAATGCAGGGGCAGGGCGGGGCGGTGGGGCGGCGGCAGGCAGTGGGCGGCGGCGCGCGCCGCCGCGAGGACAGGGGCGGCGTGGTGGCGTGACTGAGGCGGGCGGCGCGGCGCCGCGACAGGCAGGCGGCGGCGCTGTGGACGCGCAGGGCGCTGACGGAGGGGCGCGGAGCAAGCTATGCTCACAGGGGCGGCGGCGACGGCGAAGGCGAAGTAGCGTCGGCGTCGGCGGCGGCGGCGACGGCAAGGTGGAGTAGGGGCGTCGGGCGGCGACAGCGACGAGGAGGAGCAGGGGGCGTCGGGGGAGAAGTGGGCGATTTGGCCGGAAACTGCCAAGTGCTGCTTATATAGCACATCCTTTAGTCCCGGTTGGTGGCACCAACCGGGACTAATGCCCCCTTTAGTCCCGGTTGGTGCCACCAACCGGGACCAAAGGCCTCTTTTTCGGCAGCCCAAAGGGCGGGAAGCTGCGGCCTTTGGTCCCGGTTGGTGGCTACAACCGGGACTAAAGCCCCCCCTTTAGTCCCGGTTGGTGCCACCAACCGGGACCAAAGGCCCCTGCGCTGCCCGCGTCGGGGCCAAAGTTTAGTCCCACCTCGCTAGTTGAGAGGGGCGCGATGGTTTATAAGCCCCACCGCCGCTCCCTCTTGAACTCCTTTGAACTGCAGCTTACGGGCCTATTTGCTCCTTCGTTGCTGTTGGACCTTCTGGCCTTCAAGGGCCTGAATCTCGGCCCAAATAGGGATACCGATCGTATTCAGGCCGTGGCGGCCCAATGGGTGGCATTTTTTTCTTGCTTTATTTAATTTATTTTGTTTCTACTTACAACAAAATACTTATTATTGTTTTTTGTTTTGTTTTCTGCATTATTTATTTTCTTTTGTTTTTTGCTCTATTTTTTAAATCTTTTTGCTTCTAGTTTTAGGAAAATTATAAACTTTCTGTTAGTGCCATTACTAATTTTCAAATTTGAAAACACTTTTTTTTTCTTTCTTGCTTTATTTAATTTATTTTGTTTCTACTTACAACAAAATACTTATTGTTGTTTTTTTGTTTTGTTTTCTGCATTATTTATTTTCTTTTGTTTTTGCTCTATTTTTAAATCTTTTTGCTTCTAGTTTTAGGAAAATTATAAACTTTCTGTTAGTGCCATTACTAATTTTCAAATTTGAAAACACTTTTTTTTGTTTTCTTTCTTGCTTTATTTAATTTATTTTGTTTCTACTTACAACAAAATACTTATTGTTGCTATTTTTAATTATTACGAGGGCGAACCATAAGACATTTCAAATGAACTCTGAAAAAGTTGAAAGTTGGCATGGTATATCATAAATTGACCCACACATAGCATGTGCATGTACAAAACGAAAAATGGTATCATACTCATCGGTTACAATATAATGGTATCATAAGCGAACAATAGTTGCGGAGAAAGTCTTCACTTTTTCTTCGCTTGTGTCATTTGCTTATTGCGCCGTAACCATGGATAATCTTCATCGTTTATCAGGATTCTGGGGTCAGCCTTGACTTTAAAGGGAGGAATTTCATGAAACTTTTCATAATCTTCAGACATGTCTGTCTTGTCCTCCACTCCCACGATGTCCCTTTTTCCCGAAAGAACTATGTGGCGCTTTGGCTCATCGTATGATGTATTTGCTTCCTTATCTTTTCTCTTTCTCGGTCTCTCGGACATGTCCTTCACATAGATAACCTGTGCCACATCATTGGCTAGGACGAGCGGTTCGTCGGTGTACCCAAGATTTTTCAGATCCACTGTTGTCATTCCGTCTTCGTGGGTCTACACATACCCGCCTCTGACAGATTGACCCATTTGCACTTAAACAAAGGGACCTTAAAATCATGTCCGTAGTCAAGTTCCCATATGTCCACTATGTAACCATAATATGTGTCCTTTCCTCTCGGTTGTTGCATCAAAGCGGACACCGCTGTTTTGGTTGGTGCTCTTTTGATCTTGGTCAATCGTGTAAAATGTATTCCCATTTATCTCGTATCCTTTCCAAATCAATACGGTCAAAGATGGTCCCTGGATAACAAGTACAGCTCCTCACAAACAGTGCTGTCACCTCGATCGTGCTTCCAACCAACTGCTGAAAGTCTGATGTGTTCACATGTAATCCGATCGTCGCCTTTGCTCCGGGTGTTTGAAGCGCAGATGTTCTTGTGTTCATCGACATACGGGTCACCAAGGTAGAGTTCTCAGAAGCGTAGTGGGCTTGAGACCAAGAATATCCGTCCTGCATATTATTGAGTCCTTTCCAAGCGTGCCTTTTCGGTCGATCTCCCCTCATACCGCGATTTAGGGAGACCTATCTTCTTAAGGCCAGGAATGAAGTCAACACAAAACCCGATGACATCCTCTGTTTGATGGCCCATGGAGATGCTTCCTTCGGCCTAAGCGCGATTACGGACATATTTCTTTAGGACTCCATGAACCTCTCAAAGGGGTACATATTGTGTAGAAATCGGGTCCCGTAATGACAATCTCGTCAACTAGATGAACAAGAACGTGCGTCATGATATTGAAGAAGGATGGTGGGAACACCAGCTCAAACCGACAAGACATTGCACCACATCACTCCTTAGCCTTGGTATGGTTTCTGGATCGATCACCTTCGAGATATTGCATTGAGGAATGCACATAGCTTCACAATGGCTAATCGGACGTTTTCGGTAGAAGCCCCTCAATGCAACCGGAAGCGATTGCGTCATAATCACGTGGCGATCATGAGACTTTAGGTTCGAAACTTTTTCTCGCCATATTTATTATTCCTTTTATATTCGACGAGAAGCCGTCGGGACCTTCATACTAAGCAGGCATTCAAAGAAGATTTCCTTCTCTTCTTTGGTAAGAGCATAGTGGCGGGACCTTCATCTTGCTTTGGAGGCATGCCGTCTTTTTCGTGCAAACGTTGCAGGTCCTCCCGTGCCTCAACTGTATCTTTTGTCTTCCCATACACGCCCAAGAAGCCTAGCAGGTTCACGCAAAGGTTCTTCGTCACGTGCATCACGTCGATCGAAGAGCGGACCTCTAGGTCTTTCCAGTAGGGTAGGTCCCAAAATATAGATTTCTTCTTCCACATGGGTGCGTGTCCCTCAGCGTCACTCGGAACAGCTAGTCCGCCGGGACCCTTTCCAAAGATTACGTGTAAATCATTGACCATAGCAAGTACGTGATCACCGGTACACATGGCGGGCTTCTTCCGGTGATCTGCCTCGCCTTTGAAATGCTTGCCTTTCTTTCGACATTGATGGTTGGTCGGAAGAAATCGACGATGGCCCAGGTACACATTCTTCCTGCAGCTTGCCAGGTATATACTATCGGTGTCAAGTAAACAGTGCGTGCATGCGTGGTATCCCTTGTTTGTCTGTCCTGAAAGGTTACTGAGAGCGGGCCAATCGTTGATGGTCACGAACAGCAACGCCTTTAGGTTAAATTCCTCCTGTTTGTGCTCATCCCACGTACGTACACCGTTTCCATTCCACAGCTGTAAAAGTTCTTCAACTAATGGCCTTAGGTACACATCAATGTCATTGCCGGGTTGCTTAGGGCCTTGGATGAGAACTGGCATCATAATGAACTTCCGCTTCATGCACATCCAAGGAGGAAGGTTATACATACATAGAGTCACGGGCCAGGTGCTGTGATTGCTGCTCTGCTCCCCGAAAGGATTAATGCCATCCGCGCTTAAAGCAAACCATACGTTCCTTGGCTCACTTGCAAACTCATCCCAAGACTTCTCTCGATTTTTCTCCATCTGCGACCCGTCGTGGTGCTCTCAACTTCCGTCTTTCTTACGGTCCTCACTGTGCCATCGCATCAACTTGGCATGCTCTCCGTTTCGAGCAGACGTTTCAACCGTGGTATTATAGGAGCATACCACATCACCTTCGCAGAACCCTCTTCACGGGGCTCGCCGTCAACATCACCGGGTCATCTCGTCGATCTTATACCGTAATGCACCGCATACCGGGCATGCGTTCAGATCCTTATGCGCACCATGTAGAGGATGCAGATCATTAGGGCATGCATGTATCTTCGCACCTCCAATCCTAGAGAGCATACGACCTTCTTTGCTGCGTATGTCTTGTCGGGCAATTCGTTATCCTTTGGAAGCTTCTTCTTCAATATTTTAAGTAGCTTCTCAAATCCTTTATCGAGCACAGCATTCTCGCCTTCCACTGCAGCAATTCCAAGACGGTACCTAGCTTTGTGTTGCCATCTTCGCAATTGGGGTACAACCCTTTTTGTGGTCCTCTAGCATGCGATCGAACTTCATCTTCTCTTTTGACTTACGCATTGCGTCCTTGCATCGACAATGACCGGCGGAGATCATCATCATCGGGCACATCATCTGGTTCCTCTTGATCTTCAGCAGCTTCTCCGTTGCAGCATCATCGTGCACATCGTCTGGTTCCTCTTGATCTTCCGGAGCATCACCGTATTCAGGGGCACATAGTTGTCATCGTACTCTTCTTCTTCGCCGTCTTCCATCATAACCCCTATTTCTCCGTGCCTCGTCCAAACATTATAGTGTGGCATGAAACCCTTGTAAAGCGGTGGGTGTGCAGGATTTTCCGGTCGAGTAAGACTTCAGATTCCCACATATAGGGCATGGACAACACATAAAACCATTCTGCTTGTTTGCCTCAGCCACTTCGAGAAAATTATGCACGCCCTTAATGTACTCGGAGGTGTGTCTTGAACCGTACATCCATTGCCGGTTCATCTGTGTGCATTATATATAATTAAGTGTGTCAAAAATCATTAGAGAGATCATGAATAGATAATTAATTAAGTGACCAAATTAATAGAAGTTCATCATCACATTAAAACCAAAGTACATACATAGTTCTCATCTAACAACATAAAGCTCTGCAGAGCATCTAAATTAATTAAACCATACACTGAAACTATGTAAAACATTTCAATGCGAAACAAATGCGATCATAATCGCAACCAATGTAACAACTGATCCAACGACATAATGATACCAAGCCTCGGTATGAATGGCATATTTTCTAATCTTTCTAATCTTCAAGCGCATTGCATCCATCTTGATCTTGTGATCATCGACGACATCCGCAACATGCAACTCCAATATCATCTTCTCCTCCTCAATTTTTCTAATTTTTTCCTTCAACAAATTGTTTTCTTCTTCAACTAAATTTAACCTCTCGACAATAGGGTCGGTTGGAATTTCCGGTTCAACAACCTCCTAGATGAATAAAATCTATGTCACGTTGGTCGGCATAATTGTCATAAACAATAAATGAACCAATAGTTATGAAAAGATAATATATACCACATCCGAATCATAGACAGGGCGAGGGCCGACGGGGGCGGATACCAAAACCATCGCACTATATAAGATGCAATAATAAAAGTAAGAAAATTATACAAGTATATATCTATCTAAACATACAAATAAGAATATTTTTCCTTTCGGAAAGAAGATAAGAACAAGAGGCTCACCACGGTGGTGCCGCCGATGAGATCGGTGCGGGTGATCGACGACGTTGAAGACGGGGATGGGGCGTGACGGACCGCTAAACCTAGAAAAATATGGAGGAAAATGGAGCTTGGCGGTCGAGCTTGAAGAGGAGAAACCTTAAGTAGTGTGGCTCGGGCATTCCATCGAACACCTTGTGTGCATATGAGGTGAGCTAGAGCACCACCAAGCCCTCTCCCCTCGGCCAAAAAAAGCAGCAGCAGTGTGCTCTGCTCTTCTGCGCTGGGGGTATATATAAACACCACCATTGGTCCCGGTTGGTCGTCTGAACCGGGACTAAGGTTTTTTTGGTCCCGGTTCGTGCCACGAACCGGGCGAATGGTTGTTGGCCAGAGGCGGGGATCATTGGTCCCGTTCATCCTACCAACCGGGACCAAAAGGTCCAGACGAACCGGGACCAATGGCCCACGTGGCCCGGCCGGCCCCCGGGGCTCACGAACCGGGTCCGATGCCCCCATTGGTCCCGGTTCTGGACTGAACCGGGACTAATGGGCTGGACCGGCCTGGACCATTGCCCCCTTTTCTACTAGTGGCATGCCATCACACATTCATATTCCATCACTTTAATCACACGTACATAATATATAGTCTAAATCAAACGGCCCGCCTAGAGCTCAACACAATTTGCTGTATATAATGATGATGATAACAGATTAACACACACAGATGCAATGGAGACAATGAAGTGGCCTCAATCAGAAACCGTAGTCGTCCACCACGAGGAGCCACCGGGGACGAGACCGGACAGAAAGATGGCCACCATGGCGAGTAACATGGCACCGACAAAGGCTACATATCCAGCCAGTGTGATGTCGTGATAGATGTAGGCGACGCCCAGGTAGACACATCCCACTAGTACGCAATAGATGACGATGGCGATGGTGGCGACAACGCCGACCTTCGGTGAGGCGTCAGAGTCCACGCCGCCGCCGTGTTTGCCTTGGCCGTCCTCGAGATCCACATACTCCCATGCCGCTGCGGCCATGGACGATTCTTCCTCCTCCGGCGGCTCGGGTTGCTTCGACCGGTAGAAGCTGCACGTGCAAAGGAAGGAGGAGCATGAGGGAAAAAAGGGTTGGATTGGGTCAATCATCAACGGTGCCGAGACTTCAAAAGGCTGCATGCACGATCGACGACTCGATCGATCACGTTATTTTTGTTCTTCTTTTGGTGTATGATGATGAAGAAAGAAAGAAGAAAAGGTGAGAGGATTGTCTCGATCCGAACCTGAAAATCTTCGTCATCTAGTTGATTGAGCAATTGCTTATGCACCGGGAAATTAAGAGGGGTCGATCGGGTCTGTTGCGAGTGTGTTTAAGGCAATTGCTTCTGCACGCACGGGGGTTTAATCTGGAGATGGATAGATTATCTGTCGTGGGTAATCAACTAATCATAACACCGATGTCGATTTGGTTGTCGGTCGTGCTGCAAATCGTAGTTCGATTCGACTTGTCTTGTTCGTACCAGTATGCATCTCGTACGTACCACGTAGCATGTCATGTCTCTTATTGACACCTTACCTGCTACGGAGATATTTTGTACCCTTGTATAGTTACGTTTGGAAATTAAGAGGGACATGCTATTTATCAGTCGTCTAAAAACAAAAGCAGCGTCAATAGATTTCGGGGGTGTCTATTTGACACTTGGCTGTTTTTCAATTCGGAAACATTCAAATTTCCTCACAAATGAACAGATGACACTTGTATAACCACAAAACCACCTGACACTAAAAAGTACGCCAAAACGGGTTCCCTGCCCGGTTCGCCTAGACCACACAGAGCATACCCAGGCTTGCAACGCACCCAAGGGCCAAACCCCTCCACAAAACAGGGACCAACCCCTGGAATTACAATGCAAAACCCAGGAATATACACAAGGTATTCAGGGTCATTGTACTGTAATTACACTGTAAATACCCAAGTATTTACACTGTAAATTCAGTACAATGGCCTGTAATTTACATTGTAAATACAATGCAACATCCTGGAACATACACTGTACAAATGCATGAATTTACAGTGTAAATACCCAAGGTATTCAGGGCTTTTGTACTGTAATTACATTGTAAATACCCCAAGTATTTACACCATAAATTCAGTACAATGGCCATGTAATTACACTGTAAACAACAAGTATTTACACCGTAAATTCAGTATAATGGCCCTGTAATTACACGGTAAATACCCAAGTTTTTGCACTGTAAATTCAGTACTAAAACCCTGGAATTTACACTGTAAAAAAGCATATATTTACACTGTAAATTCAGTATAATGGCCCTGGAATCTTAATACATTACAAATACAGTCCAAAGACCTTGGAATTTACATTGTAGAAACATAGTAAGCACCCAGCATTTACCATTCAAAATACCGATTTACAGTGTAAAAGCACCTCATGCCACCCAGGATTTACAGTGTCCAAAACCAGGAACTCACACTTTGCTCCTTAAAAATGATTTGTAGTTTGGAGCATAAAAGGTTAATATTGACAGTTTTCTGCTTAGAAAATACATGCAAAGAAAAGAGCTATTACTGATAAAAGGCTGCCACTTACAAAATTAAAATTCTCTCACATTTAATCTTCAATATTGCGGATGGGGAGCATGATAGGAAGAGTGACTGAAGAGGATCAACTGTCAATGTCACAAGAAGAACTCATTCTGAATGTGAGACATGTATAAATACTAGCAAACTGATTGCAAAAATCAATAGAGGAAAAATGCTATATACAATACATTCATGATAACAAAAATTGTTTTGCAGGAATCATTTTCATTTACAGCGCTCCTCAATTCAGACATTATCTACAAGGTAAAAATGAAATTCAAATAGTGCATAGCTACAAATCCGTGTGGAGGAGAGTTTTAAATTAATAGAAATCATGATGCTCGCAGGTACATTCGGGAGATGGTGCTGCAAACGTTACACAAAATGGAGAGGAGAACTTCAAGAACAGAAAACACACAACAATAAAAATGAGCGTAAGCAAAACTAGTACTGAATAACCCATATCTGAACTGAGAAAAAAGAGAGAAAGTAACATCTCACTTACACTGCAGACGTTGCAGGAAATGCAGCATGAAGCTACAACAAGTGAAGAAAGCACAACAGAATCTAATACCTGGGAGGCACACATGTTTGACAACATCAGTTTGGAACAGGTAGCCACATAAATAAATAAATCAAAGTCACAAATAGAATACGAAACCTATTTGTACAAACCTGTTTGAAAATTAAAACTGACACAACAAGAATAATTTTGCAGGTCCCTGAAGATACTGACACAAAATGAAGAGGCTGCATCAGAAGGCAATCTTATGAGCACTAGCAGTAATTTCAAGCCACAGTTAGGCATGCAGTTCAAAACAAAAGAAGAAGCCCTGGAATATATGGATTTCTACTCAAAAGTGGCTGGATTTTTAGTGGCTACAGTAGCAGCCTCAAGAACAACAAGCAAAAGAGAAATAATGAGCTTGGTTCACATAAAACTTGAAAAGAGCTTGGTCATCTGCTTCATCACCGAAAGTTCCTAAAAATGCAAAATACAACAGACCCAAAATAAATAAGCAGACTTCAAGAACTAAGAATTGAAAAGAAAAACTAGAGAAGACAAAAGAAATAACTACCATTGACATTGGATAAGATCCATCTTATGCGAAGTCATTAGGCACAAACGGTTCGTCAGCAAAACAATCTGCACTCTCAAAAGAAGATGCTAATGAACATCCTGATGATAGATTTTCCGTAGCCTACCCATTAAACATGAAAAAACTGGTTACCAGGACCCTCCTCAAACTACAAAACCAAAACACTCTTAAACAATGCTACATAAATCCTAAATCAAATACTACATTAACAACAAAGAATAAGAAAACTAATCAGGACCTATATCGCTGCAAACAAGACACACTAATGTTGTACATGAATTACATAGGAGAAGCATGGCAATTACAGAGTAAAATACCCCAAAAATACACTGTAATACTAGGCCATATTACACTGTAAGATAGCTGAAAAATTACAGTGACAAAGCATAAGAATTACAATATAAGCATTATTACAAAAATGAAGCATTGGAATTACAATATGGGTACATTACACCATAATATATCCAAAAATACAGTGACTAAGCATTGGAATTACACAGTAAATCAGGGAAATATTATAGAATGATGAAGAAGCATACATGAAAATCATGGAAATTACACAAGAAATCTGAGGAAAATTACACTTTACTATAACTAAAAAATACAGTGACTGGGCATGGGAATTACAGTACAGCCATAATTACAAATTTGAAGCAAGGGAACTACAAAACATAAATCTGGGAATATTACAATATATCGAAAGAAAAGTTACTAAGCATGGGAATTACACAGTAAATCAAGAGAATAATACAGTGTGATGAAGAAGCCTACATGAAATTCATCAGAAGTACAGTGGAATTCTGAGGTAAATACACTGTAATATAACTAAAAAATACAGTGACTGAGCATGGGAATTACACTGCAAATCAGATGAATTACAGTGCAAAGAAGTAATACAGTGTAATTCTACAAAATACAAACACTAAGCATGGGAATTACACAACAAAATCAGATAAATATTACAGTGCAAAGAAGTAATACAATGTAATTCTACAAAATACAGGCACTAAGCATGGGAATTACACATAAAATCAGATAAATATTACGGGTAAGCACACGGAAAATGCTGCCAAATACATGACTAAGAACACATGAACCTAACCTTACACTCTAATACTGGAGGGATCTAAGACTGAAAACATAGGGGGCAATTGCAGGGCTAGAACTCATGAGATTACAGAATATCACAATCAGGGACATCCACGAAGAATCATACTCCCAAGGACGAGACACATGAAGCATTACAGACTCCCACCAGAGCAAAATTACCAACCCAAAAACATGAAGCATTACACACGAATCTTAGTCCGACCAGAACAAAACCCAACGAAAACGCTAAATCTAGACACCTACCAGCGACTATGGGAAACGAAACACATACCAGCGCCTACACCGAGGGATTCAGACATGAAAGAGCTAAAACTTAAGCAGAGGAACCACTTCAACTTCATAGAACTTACACAAACACATCGGGAGCCATGGGGAAAATCTACAAGAGCACATACACCAAAAACGGGCAGGAACATACACAATCCATCAATCAAACACCAGAACATACATCTGGAACACGGGAGAGAGAGAGAGAGAGAGAGAGAGAGAGAGAGACGAGAACAAAATCAAGCTCGAAGGGAAAGGGATCTCACAATCGACATGAATGACGGAATCACCTCCGCTCCTCCGCCCGCTCGGCGCCTCTTCCCTCTCTCGCTCTGTCCTCTCGCCTTATCCAAACAGTGCCCCCAAATGAAATGGGTAAAAGACACAGAAAAATTTCAAAAGGAAAAAAAAACAGCCAGTCGGACGGGGGGTTAACGGGCTGGGACATAAACAAACCACACCCGATAAACAAAAAACCAGCCCAAAAACCACACTTTCAAGTGCGAATCTCTGCGCAAAAACGGAGAGACAGAGATTTGAATGTTGTCGAATTGAAAAACAGTCGACTGTAAAATAGCAAATCCGTAGATTTCTTCCCTTCGTCTGTCTCCCGCATGACCCGCCTTCCCGCACAGCCAAGCCACCAAGCCCTACTATCCGGGGCTGATGGTGCTGCCGCGCACGCCTCGCCGCCCTGCCCTGTTCAATCCGCTTCTTCTGTCAGTTGCCATCACCTTCAGCTTTCCCTCTAAGCCCCGCCCTCTTCGCCAGTTTAATGACCCCCGCGCCGGAATCGACTCACCATTTTCAGGTGACCTAAGTAACAAACGCGTTGCAAAAATTAATGCCTCTAGTTTGAAAAGATGGCAATCATGCTATATAGCATATGTAATGTAGAAAAACCATTCTCCAGATCTAATGCCATATGTCTTATCTATGCGGTATTGTGGTAGCGAATTGTCTGAGCTCGATTATTAATGATATCACAATGTTCTAGTTCAATAAAAAAGAGATTCCTTCGGGGAGTTCACACCATCTAGCCACCTAGCCCTTTCTAAAAGATTTGACTCCATATTTTTGGGTTAACTCCTCAAAACTTCTATGTTCTGTTCAAATTTGAAAAGGATAAGATAACTCCCCAAACCTCTCTAAACTAAGAAAAAGTCCCACCACCACCAAAGTCTCCATGGGGACCTCTCTTTCCACGCCGTCCCCTTTGGTGTACCGCGCTGCCCATTTCTCCGCTCATTCTCAGCCACACCTCTGCCTGTGGGAGCCTTTCGAATCTCCTCCCGCTCGTAGCCCACATCGATATGCTGGTAGAGCTCTTCGGTGTCGCGCCCGACCACTCCCGCCTTCCATGTTACAGTGCAACTTTCCCGAGGTTGCGGCCACCTCCTGCACATAATGTGCCGGCCACAGTCGCCAGCCAAGTCAAACCACAATCTCGAGCTTTGGTGAGGTCAGGAATCAAGCCATAGCACCAACCACCAATGAGGATGTGCGAGGTGAGCGACCACACATGCAACCCAAAAAAGGTGGGCCGCGGAATCACAATAATCTTGCGCTAATTATATGGCATATTACACACGATCTTGAGTCCCTATAGTTTCTTTCATTCTCTATGCACGCGTTCCCCTTACTTGTATCATTATATAGGGCATTTCCACCTAGTTGCATTTAGGAGAACTCCATTTATCCAAATCTTCCAACAACAAAAAAAGCTAAAAACTTTTAGAGACCTATTTGCCCCTCCCTCTAGTTCATCATCTCAACCTTCAACGACGCCTCATACGCTCCACTCCGCTCTTCCCAAACACCGCTGCTCGCTGCCATGAACCGCTGCCACAGTCACACGAGTTGTGTCACAAACCATCTTTCTGAGGTCGTCGCCTCCTTGTAAAATCAAGCCTTGTTAGTCCGCGGTCTACCGATGTGATCCTCACCGTTGCCAGCCAAGGATCTATGCAAGGGAGGCTCACAAGACACCAGAGGTATAGATTTCCCTTTTCACACCATCGGAGATGGCAAGGGAGAGAGGGAAGAAGGGGAGAGCACCCGGCCGGCAAATCTTGGGTCCCTGATGCAGCCCGCTGCACATAACTACGTATAGTTTTCTTAATAAATAGATGTAATGTTGTTGAGTCGATTAACTCTTGGTTTATACTGAGCAAACTTTTGTACGGTGTAACTAAACTTTGTAGTTAATAAAACTAGCCATGATGATCTTCCTACCTAAGATGGTTAGCACTTTATAAGAGTACAAAAATTGAAAGCTCCCACGCCTTCCCCTCGTAACAGAAAGCCCATCAAAGGGCGACTGTCACTGACACTGGTTGTGAATTGGCCATTTCAGAATTGTGGGTTCCTGTAGGAGAACCTTCTTTGGTATAGACCATCTACAACAGGTTTTTATGAGTGGTCATCCTCATTTTGAAAAAGAAGAAGAATACTTCCTATTGACAGTAGTCTGAAATTCTGAATGAAATGGCCTGTACCAGCTAGCTACAAAGACGATAATAACAGATCATTAATAGTACTGTGAGAAATGGAGATAATGACCTATGCAAAGAATGAATAACTCATAAATCGAGTCTGACGACTACCACGGGGTGCACGCATAACTTGGGAGGCAAGACCGGCCAAAGTGGCGCCCTAACGGCGAGAAACAAGACGCCGGCAATGACCCGTCCCAGCACTGTTTCCATCTGGCTACTTTTACCTATACATAGAGAAGAAATGTATACACTGCATGGCAAGGTTTGGAAAAATGCAATCACGGGTGAAAACGATGGGATCTGAATATCTGATCATTCTTCAGACTTAGTGCAATATTACATGCAGCAATTAGCTAGCCCTAATTAACGAGCTAACCACATAACATCACCAAGCCGTGGATCCTCTCACCCCAACTGGACCGCCAGCAGCAGCAGCAGAAGCGGAGCGCCAGGCCGACCCAGATGCCGCACCCGACGGCCGTGAACACACCGGCGGCGACGACCGCCAGGAGTTCTCGCTGGCACTGACAGCCTCTGATAGCCGCGTCCTGGTGGACGCAGCAGAACCACAGCGCCAGCAGCACGCCGGTGATCACCCACACGGAGCCGATGCAGGCCACCATCAAGCCCTTGCCGGGGCTGAAGGTGCTGCCGCGGTCTGCCGCCGTTACCACGCCGCCGTCCTCCAGATCCATGCTCGCACTGGTCGGTGCGGTTCCTACGTACCCGCATATAATGTACCTACAGTTAACAAGCTAACTACTCCGACGGAAAAGCTGTAACAACTCATTTGGGATGTTATCCGATCCTAGTATCTAAAGTGACTTTCTCAAAATCAGTATTTAATCTTTTCTATGCGGAGGTAATAGGAACCTTAGGGCATCTCCAACACCGACACGCAAATTCGGAGATCATGCATGTGGTGGCTATTTGTGGTATGGTGTCCGGTTGAGACGCTGCATAATGAGCTGCATAACGCAAATTTGGAGACAATGCACGTGAAGAGAGAAAAAAAAAGAGAGGAAACCACACAGAGGCTTTTGGTTGGTCAAATGAATGTCCGGACTCCGATATATCTCCCCCACTTTTGTCTCCACTTCGCCGAAAAACAGATGTCCGGACTGATTTGCGGACCGATACAGGTCCCTAGGTCCCCATTAGATTGCAAAAGTGAACAAATGTGTCCGATCGGACATATGCCGAAGTTTTGCCGGTCTCCCTTGATGATGCCCTCACATCGCAGTGGTCCATACGGTGTGTCATCTATCAAGATGGCAACGGGGCCCCGAAACCCGCATCCCCGTGGGTTTTTACCCTATTGGGGGATGGGGATGGGCATCTTTTTATCCCCGCGGGACTGTTGTTGGGCACATTATACAACCCGACACGTTTCATGGGTTTATACCCGTTTCGGTAGTCCCCGAACCCGAAACCCGACAATACCCGCGAAATTACATTCCTTTTGGAGGCTTGGAGATGTGAAAGATACCATGATGATTACAGCTTTAAAGTGATATGTGAACTATAAATTCTACTTCAGAACTTATGTATTGGACCATTTCGTCTCCTTTGTGCTCGTGATTTGTGAACCAAGAATTCTATTTTAGAACTTGTGTAATTGCACATCTTGTTGAATCATGTATGGCTGAAATGTGATCATCTTTGTTGCTGAAATCTGATCATCTTTGTTGCTGCAATGTGGTATCATGCTGCTGAAATACACTCTATATAGTTGTTGAACCATCTACTATTGTTTTTTGTTGAAATTTGAACAAGTTATGCTACTGGAATGTGCTGGTTTTGCTGCTGAAATGTTATTCTTTGTCGCCACTATGTTTGTTTAAATATTTTGATTTTTTCGTGGGTCCCCGTGGGTTCCCCGAAACCCGATGGGTTTAGGGGACGGGCGAAAAACTAGCCCCATGCACGGTGATGGGGATGGGGACGGGTTTATGATTTTCTCGTGGGGATGGGTTTGGGAAGGCAAAACCCGATGGGTTTCGTCCCCGTTGCCATCTTGACTCGTCTATATCTCAAATCGCTGTGTGGCCCATTGCACATAGGTATAATTTTTATTTCTTCTTCTTTGAGAATTCGCTCAAAAGTATATAATTTTGAAAAATATGTTTGTTTCATTTATTTCAGGTTAACAGCTTGAACAAATAAAGTAAAAAGATGTCCGCATGTTGCAAAAATGAATGTTCATGGCGCACAACCGGATGCAGCAGCGACCACAGACCGCTCCGACTTTCTTGATAAACTTTGTAGAAGAGGCCAGGGTCATGATGGCCTTTCTTTTGAGAAATAATCACATTTCATTAAACAACAAGATTACAACGAATACAGACCATACGAGACATCCAGACAGAGAGGTGTCATGAAGATTTGCCAAAGAAACTCCAAAACGACTGTACTAACACTAAGATCCTCGGAGTCCCTTACGCTTCCCCCAACTGTTGACCACCGTCGGTTACCACCGCCGCCACGGCGCCACCGGAACAGAAGGGAGCATCCATCATTCCCAGAACTTAGGGTGTGTTTAGTTTGTGTCACCAAGTGGGATGTAACGGGTCGATTCCGTGCCAAACGCCCATTCCCGTGTTTAGTTGGGTTGAGGAACGAGAACCCACCGGTTCCCAGGAACGGAATATTCGCTTGATATGCGGAACGCGCTCGTACCTCCAATTCGGTGGAACGACGCGGAACGGCTCGTGGCTCCCACCTCACCTGTGTCTCTCCTCTGCATCTGCGAGTACTCGGTCGTCTCCGGCGCCACCTCCCCGAGCCCATCTCCGGTTGCACCATCTCCGGCGCCGCCTCCCCGCGCCCATCTTCGGCTCCGCCATCTCCGGCGCCACCTTCCCCCTCACCTCTCTCTGTCGTCTCTCCCTCTCCCCGCGGGCGAGCGTGCAGGCGAGCGGCGGGCGAGCGACTGCGGCAGAGGGAGCACCTGGTTCTTCTCCTCAATCGACCAGCAGAGAGGAACATCGGCAACAGAGGCTGACGACGGCAGAGAAACAGCAGCGACGAGCTAAATCTGATTCAGTACGTCTCTCTTCTTTTCTCTCCCCAATCTCCTAGCTCAATCTGATTGGGGTTGTGGATTCAGCGGCAGGCTCAATCTGATTCAGGGGGCAGCAGGCTAACAACGACGATTAGCCGTTTGAGGTTATGGATTCTTGTTGTTGTGTTCATAAGCGGCGGTTCTAGATGTGCTCACGTAACAGACACATGTTAATAAAGCCTTGTGTATTTTGAGTGCATGACTTGTATTTTGACAGATTTTTTGACATGTAAAATGACTTGTATTTTGACAGATTTTTTTGACTTGCATTTTCAGACATTGGCAAAAAATAATAATTACTTTCTTATGATGTGTTAAAATTAGAAAGAGCTATGGGACTGACAATTGTGCATATACATGTGAGAGAGGTAATCTCATGAGAAAGATAAGCAAACCCATTCCATTCTGTGTTGCCAACCAAACACTGCAATGTAATCATTCCATTCCATCTATTTTACCCTACCGAACACAAGAATGGAACCAACCCATTCCCTTGGAATGGAACCATTCCATTCCGTTCCACTTCGTTCTCCAACTAAACACACCCTTAAGGGACACCTTCGCAGGCAACGCTGCTTAATGAGCCGATGAACTGGCCTGTTGCACATGGCAGAACCAAAGATTTGTGGCATGTTGGCCGGGGATCGACCCCATGCATGCCCTCTGGATCTCGGTGCCGTCGTCTTCACTCAAACAGATCGGAGCCAATGCTTCCTTTCCTATCGATATCTTCCAACGGTAAAGATATAACAACTCTATTTTGAATCGATTCGATCCTAGTATGTAGTTCCATATTAACTAACTTTGTCGTGACCACTATTTAAACTTTGTTAGGGATCTTTTCTTGCAAGGATAAAAGGAGCTTACATCATTGACGTTCTTATTGGGCGCATCTATATCTCGGTCGCTCTGTGGCCCATTGCGCATAGTATATTTTCTTTTTGAAAATTCATGAATATTTAGTATGTTCATTTAAGTATTTATGGTGAACGATTTAGACAAATGAAGTAAAAAAGAAAATGACCAGATGATGCAAAAAACAAATGTTCAGCGCACAATCCGATGCAACACCGACAACAAATAGCTCAGACTTTGATGAGAAGCTACGTAGGATTAGCGACCCACAAGGAACATCCTTTGTGTGTCATCCTCGCCACTTAGACCTATGTAGCAGCTCCGACTTAACAACCACCGATAAACGAAAAGATCAATAGTACAGCGGCAAAACCAAGTACCAAAATCCTTTTGCGACTCTACTCAATTCACCACCATCATTGTCGCTAAACAAGTCGGCACGCGAAAAGGATCCGAGGCCACTATGGCTTCAACACCACCGGCCCCAACTGTTGAGCCGGCTCCAAGACAATGCATCCAAGAAGGTTTAACGGTGTGAGAAAAGGAACTCATCCAGGTGAGATTAGGCTCTGAATCAACCGTCGACACAAAGTCAATAATGAAATTAGTACTATAATATAAATGAGTGAAGGATTTGAGCTGCAAAATATTTTAAACTAGATTTCAGTGTGCAATGGGTTACGTAATAACGTACACAGTAATGTACTCTTTCTGTTCCAAAATAGATGACCCAACTTTATAGTAACTTAAAGTTAAAAAAGTTAATATAAAGTTGGGTCATCTATTTTGGAATAGAGGGAGTAGCAAACAATAACAGTAGACCTGCGGAAAATTTGTTATGGGAGAAGCCTACGAAAATCAGTCCATAAGTGTGTATGACTTTGTGCCACAATGTAAGAATTTGAACTGCAAAAACATCCTATATTATTGGACAGAGGGAGTAATAACCAATCGAAATAGCTCTATTTAACGAACTAACTAAACATCCAGGACACCGTCGTCGCGCCTGTCACACCATCGGGACCGCCAGCAGCAGCAGCAGAACCGGAGGGCCAGGCAGATCCAGAAGGCGCACCCGACGGCCACGAGCACGCCGAGCACCACGAAGGCGGCCCACGGGACCCCTTGGCACCGGCAGCTAGTACCACCGGCCTGGCGGCAGCAGAAAAGCAGCGCAAGCATCACGCTGCCCACAACGAAGACGGCGCCGATGAACACCACCAGCCAGCCGTCGGCCTGGCGGAAGGTAGCGCCGCGGTCTGGCTCCGCCGCCACGCCGCCGCCGCCGTCCTCCAGCTCCATGCACGCGCGTGCTTGATCGGTCATCGCAGGGTGTAATAAGGTGCTTGCGTAACAAGCTAGCTACTGATCCCCTGCCTATCTATCTTCCGACGGAAAAGCTACGTATTAACCTAATTTTGAAGTGATTCGATCGATCGTATCTATACTAACTTTGTCGTTTGGTTTGACATCTATCTTGTGTTAAGGGCGTCTCTAAGGGGGACTCTCAAATCGACAAATGTCCGGAAGCAGTTTGTTATCTAACGCGGTCTCGTACGCCTGCGGACTTGCCTGGCTTTGTTAGTTAATCTACTAGTTGTTCAATTAGCTGGTTCTTTTCTTCAGCACTAGTTTGTTTTTTCTTTCCTAAACCGGATTAGCCGATGCGAGCCCACGATGTGTGTGTGGCCGCCGTATAGAAGACCTGCCCTGGATCGGTGATGGCACGATCGTGTCCGTGGGGGTGGGCTTGCCACGATTTGTTTTCTGTCAGATAAAAGAGCACAGTCTTTCGAAGGTGTACATAGGGATATATAGGGTGTGTGTGCTTTCATACAGATAAGTGTATGCGCGTGTATATGAGCACTTGTGTCTATACTGATGTTCAAAAAAAGATAAAGTCAAAACGCTGCAAGTTTCAAGCGGCACAAACTCCCCAAACTCGGCGAATCCTATTTGACGCTGCAGGCGCCCGCTAAAATGTATTTTGCAAACGGGCCCCTGCAGCACCCCGCGCTGGGCCGGCCCAACTAGCTTTCTCTTCTGTGTGTTAAGACCTGCAAAAAAGAATTACTCCCTCCGTTCCTAAATATTTGTCTTTTTGAGATTTTAAATGGACTACCACATACGGATGTATGTAGACATATTTTAGAGTGTAGATTCACTCATTTTACTCCGTATGTAGTCACTTGTTGAAATTTCTAGAAAGACAATTATTTAGGAACGGAGGTTACTACCGAATGCATTCAGCTGGATCTAACCGTGGAGCAGCTGTTACGTTCAACGCGCGACAACCACTGCACCCACTTCACGTTTGTGATAATGTAGATCTACTTTCCTGTTTGTTCTTTCGTTTTCTTTTTCTTTTTTCGTGTGCTTTTTTCCTTTTATTTTTCCTGTAATTTTTATTCTTCTTTTTCCTTTAATTTTTTTAGTTCTGTGAAATAATTCACCAGATTTTTATGAACTTTTTTTCAAATTTGATGAACTTTTTTCTAATTTGATGAACTCTTTTCTTATTAGATGAACGTTAATCAAAATCAATGAACTTTTTTGAAAATTTTGTGAACTTTTTACGAAAATCGATGAACTTTTTTCAAATTTCATGAACCTTTTTTTTATAAATTGATGAACCTTTTAAAATGAGATGATTTTCAACAAAATATGATAATATTTTTATAAAACCATTTTTTTTTTCAAATTTGATGAAATTTTTCCAGGTTTTATGATTTTTTAAAAATCTATGAACTTTTTTCAATTTGATGAACATTTTTCAAATTTGGTGAATTTTTTTTAATTTCGATGAATTTGTTTTCAAAGTCGATGAACCTTTGTCCAAATTGGATGAACTTTTTTCAATTTCCATGAATGTTTTAGGACGTCGTCGAGGGGAAGGACACTATCATGCAAGCGCAGATGCTGCCAGCGACGATCTATGACGTCGTCGAGGGGAAGGACACTGTCACCTTCCGCGATGAAAACTACACCATGGCGGCGATCCTCGTGGGCTTGTCGCCACAGATGATTGGTGCAGTCATCGTCAAGATGACGGCGAAGGAAGCCTGAGAGCTCATCCGCACCATGCAGGTGGGCGCCGCATGCGCGAGTCCACGACTTAGAGACTCTGGAAGGAGTTCGAGGACCTCGCTTTCAAGGATGGTGAGTCCATCGACGTGTTTGGCATGCGTGTCACCGGACTCGTCAACAACTTGCGTACCCTTGGCGACACAATCGACGACAAGAGGATTGACAAGAAAGTCTTACACGTTGTCCCAAAGAGGTACTTTGAGGTGGCCATCGACATCGAAACCCTCCTCGATGTCAACACCTTTTCTCTCAAGGAGCTCACCGGCCGTCTTCGCATGGTCTAGGATTCGTCTCGATGAAGTCAAAAACGCTGGTGGCACTCTCTTCCTCCTCTCCAAGGAGTAGTGGGAGTCCCGCAGCAAACAACGGCAGCATGTCGAGGGTTCGAGCTTCGGCACTCGCCAGCAGCCATGCAAAGCCCAGGGAAACAGTTGCGGACGCATCGATGGTGGTAGTGGCGCGGGTGCCAGAAGGGCAGTGGCGGCGGTGCACCCCGCAACGGTGTGCATGTTGCTTCTCGTGACGGCAAGTGTCATTACTGCAACCAGAACGGGCACTGGGAATGTGACTGCCATATGAGGATTGGCGATGAGGTGAACATGGAGCGCATTGTTGAAGAGAAGGAATCGGTCCTCCTGATGGCAGACAAAGTCTCTCCCAGTGCCGATCATAGCCACGCCCAGAGCGCACGGCGCGATGACCTGTGGTACATTGACACTTGTGTGTCAAACCACATGATCGGTGACCGCGAGGCCTTCCTGAGCTGGACACAAGGATCACGGGGCGCGTATGATTCGTCGATGGCTCCGCCATCCCAGGAAGCGACACCGTGCTCTTCGACGCTCAGGAGGGGCATCACCGTGTCCTCACAACCGTCTATTTCATCCCGAGGCTGCAGATGAACGTCATGTCTGTAGGTCAGCTGGACGAGGTTGGGTACGAGGGTTTCGATCCATGGTGGCCTTCTTCCTGTACGGGACAAACGCATCAAGCTCATCGCACGTGTGGCTCCGACTAGAAACTGGTTGTACAAGCTGCCGCTGAAGCTGGCCAAGCCAGTGTGCATGTCCTTGTGACGATGGCCTGAAAAAAGCCCACTTTGAATACGTTTTGACAGATTTGTAAAACTTTATTAAGCTTCAATACGTTTTGACACATTTGAGAAATTCAGCAAGTTCCAAGAACTAAAACTTAAACCCTAAACCCTATGCCCCAACGTCCAAGCCCTAAGCCCTAAACCGTATACCCTAAAAGTAAAGAGATGACACTTAGTATTACAACTATCATGTTTTAATATTTGAATTTTGTTATAATTTTAAAAAGTTGGCAAAATGTATTCAAAATTGGTCATTTATTCGAGAGTACACATTGCGACCAACATGAAGAGGCAAAAGAAACATAATTAGGAATTTGGGTTCAAAGGATACAAAATTTGAAGATCAAATGAAAAGGCATGAGAGGGTGACACATGCAACTATGCAAAAAGCTGACATGCATGAACCCAGATACATTATTTAAGGGCTAATAGGATACATTAATGGACAAATCTTGAAGTAAATGGGTGGCCACATGCGTGGGCGCTCCCACCCGTGCATGCCCCCAACAAATTTTAAAAGCCTCTCACAATGAACATCCTTTTGCATGTTATCGTCGACATCTAGACCTATATCGGAGCCCCGACTCCACAATGATTGAAAAAAAAGACTCATAGTACCAATGGCATAGCCAGGATTTTAGGGGTGCAGGGCGGCCAATGTGCAAGGCCCGCCAATGTGCTAAGCTAGCACAAATTGTACTGGCGTACTGCAATCAAAGCTCTAACTAAAAATTTCCATTTTGTATATCAAGCGGGCCGGGTTCGGACGCCGCTCTGCACCCCTACAGGATTTTAAGTCTAGGGTCATCCAAGTAAAAATCATATCCCATAAACATAGCATGCCACTAAAAAAAGTATAAAATTAAAATTCAGTGGTGTGATATGTCATGAACTACGAGGCATCTGCAACAACTTCATCAGTCATAAGATTTGCTAGATCAGTCTCTCGAAGGTGCTCATAAGGATAGGGTGTGCATACGTATATTAATAATGGTGAGTGTGCACGCATGTATATAAATATTTGCATTTGTTTTCTATAAAAATATAATTCATAGTCCTATTTGGAAATTTTGCATAAAAAAACAAGCACACCTTATTTCTCTAGATAATGCCTTCTCATGGCCACGGAAGTATCAATTATGGATTCCGCTACAAATCAAGCGTCGGATTTCTTTAGCGTGGCGAAACCAACGTCTGAGATAGCAAAGTATGTTGTCGTGAGGTTGACAATATCAGTTAACAAGTATGGCAATTCCTGGTCAAAAGTCCGGCATCCTCACGGCAACATAATTTTCCACAAAAAAGTTTGATTTGCCATGCTCCCGATCAATTATATGTTCAGTCGCAGGCCCTGAGCACAGGGAAATGAGATGAAAAAGGGCGCATCAACTTTCTTTCATTCGTCTTTTAGAAAAAGAGATGCAAAATGACCGATCCTCTAGCCTCTCCATGTTACAACAATTGTAGAATAAAAAGGTAAATTCTCAATTGGGCGAGCCCACAATAAAAGATCAATATGACTGCCACTTACAAGCATTGGAAAAATGGAACTAACTTACCGCGGCTTCGATTGACGGAGCCTGCCGCATGCCCCTACCTCCATGGCTCCGATTCCTTGAAGAACGACTGGGCACGCCTGTTGCGCGGTGCAATCCGCTCGCGTCATTCAGTTGATGAGCTCTTGTTTGATCGCTCGGGAATGGCAGAAGGATCCCACAAGGAACGCCGATCGACCACTGCATGGTAAGTGGAAACGATAGCTATTTGACCAGTTCAATCGGTCAAAGGATAGGGAACAACTCGGGATGGGGTCATAAGGCTGACCCGTGGGTTTACCTGGAGCAGTTTCAATCTCAAAGGACATCGCCTACAATATCATTCGGAAATTTGAGGCGGATTGAGAGTACTCGACGTCCTCAGCTTATAGGGTTCAATTCTTAGGTCCCACATCGACCACTATGAATAAGACCATCTGGAAGGTTTGGACACCACCCAAAGTCAAATTCTTCTCTTGGCTTGCAATACGAAACAAGATTTGGAGACGACGGGTAAGCTGCACTCAATTTTTTATTTTTTGAAAATCAACACAAATTTATTAATTGGAAATAACGGTTACATCGTCTATAAGTAAAGAGACAATATCGTTCATAGGCTCTTCAAACCACTCATTCGTAAGGAAACTCTAGCTAACCTAGCTAATTCGTGGGCAACCCTATTCGCTTCCCTATTACAGTGTTCGAAACTAGTAAGGGGGAAGTCGCAAGCCAAAAAATAGCAGTCATCGAAAACCGCCGCCGCCGTTCCCGCAAATTGTCCTCCGTTCTTCATCGTGTCAATGACTTCCAAATTATCAGAGTTAATTATCAGACGGTTGCATCCTGCCTTTTGTGCCAGATATAAGCCAAACCTTACAGCCATAGCTTCTGCCGTCAGAACATCCGCACACCAATCAATCTTCCAGTTTCCACCGACTATGAATTGTCCTTTATCTTCTCTAAGGACAGCCCCGCAGTACCCCTGTGCTGGTCATGATCGAAAGATGCATCAACATTGAGCTTGACAAAACCCATAGGAGGTTTACTCCACCCCCTCGTTTACTAGTCGCATTAGGAGAGTAAGCTTTAGCAAAATTAGCCGTGATAGCCCGAACCGCCATGGATGTGTGGTACACATCTTGAAACTTTCCCTCATGAACCAGCATACGTCTGTCCCACCATAAATACCATGTGGCTATGGCAATTATCTCATGTACATTCCGAACTTCCATAATAGATAAATCTTGTTCTAGCCTAAGGAGTAAGAATTCAAGTACCGCCTCACCCGCACGATCAATAGCACAAGCTTCGTTAATCATGTCAGCCATCCGCAGCCTCTCCCACACCTCCTTCGCTTTCTGACACAGAAAGAGGACATGCTTTGTATCTTCTGCCCCCTGCCCCCTTTGAACATGATGGGCAGACTGGCAAGATTTTCAAGTGTCTATTTGCAAGCGTAACCCGACACGGGAGAGTTCCATGCAAAGTGCGCCAAATAAAGATCTTTACCTTTGCTGGACACGCAAGTTTCCAAATCTTTGACCATATGGGGTTAACATTAGATCTACCCATACCATTTGTGTATTGCAATTTTCTTCCATACTGATGACCCCATTCCGCCAAATAAGCAGATCGAACAGTGAATAAGCCATTTTTTGTATAGCTCCAAGCAATGAAATCTGACATATTGTGCATAGAGAGAGGGATAGCGAGAACTTGTTGAGCATCAGTTGGCCAGAAAATTTGCCTTACCAAGTCTTCATCCTAGAAATTCGTGATTGGATCAAAAGCTGCACTCAATTGATATGTAGGTTGTGGGCTGCAAAATCCCAGAGTGGTCCAACGACTATGCTGGTTAATACATGCCGGCAAAAGCAACTATCCAAACTCTTTTGTGACCCTAATGAACTCAGCACCATATTTGCCCCCAAACAAGTTTCCATGCAAAATAAAAAAAAATGATCCAATGCCACACTATGGCATCACCACCACTGTTGAGCCGGCTCCAAGAAAATGCATTCAAGGAGGTTTAACTATGAGAGAAGATCTCTTAGGACTTACTTCTAGTAAAATTTGTTTCAAATCAATCGCCAACACGAAATAAATGATGAAAGTATATCATAACTAGAGCGACTGTTTGAGCTGTAAAATATTTGTCTATGAGATTTCGATATGCAATAACACTTCCGCTTCGGTACAACCCCCCTAAACACATGAAGGGCTCAGATTGTTCCGTACCCTTTCGTAATAAAGGGCATGATGGTCATTTTTTAAACAAGCTTGGGCGTGGTCCATGTAGAAATACGTAGGGCTAACCTTTCCTTACTGGAAAGTTAAAAAATATTATGCACAACGCCGTGGTTCGAACTTCAACCCTCCAACCTTAACAGGCAAAGCACTAACCAATAGGCACAGCTCAACTATCGTGTCTAAATTCCGTTTTTACTCCTCTTGTACGGCGTGGCATGCTTGGGCCGGCCCTACAGGCACCTGACGGCGTGTTGGGCCATGGTTGCCGCAATTTTATCTGTTTTTTGTTTTGCCTTTTCCCCTTTCTTGAGTTTAGTTATTCTTCATTCACAATTTCCAGCAACTGTTGTGAATTTATTAGCAATTTTCATAAAATTGTTAATATTTTAACATTTTCATAAATAATTTGAAATTCCAAAATTGTTGATAAATTTAAAATAAATTTTTAGAACATCAAAATATGATCATGTTGATTCGTATGGAAATTTCATATTTGAAATAATAGAAGAACTGAATTTAAGAAAACTACGTGCTCACGGATGCAGCCGTCTGGGCTACTTCTGCACCCTACTCTTAACTAGTGTTTTTTTTTGCACTATGGGTAAATGAACCTAACTTTTTACAATAGCCTGGCATGGAAAAAAAATTGAGCCTGGCATGGACATAATAGGCATCCATGCCTGATTTGAACGACTTACGACACCGCCGGCACGTTGCGACACGTGTGGCCATTATATAGGCTGTCATTCGCAAAAATAATTCAAAAATATCAAAAAGTTGTCCCATGGGAGTACTAGTTGGCATGGTGGCTTGAAATGGTGATACAAGGTGACGGGAAAAAAATAGTGCATTTGAAGACGTCAAAAAATGAAGTGTTGACATGATGGCATGAATTGGTGATACAAGATGATGAAAATAAATTAAGGCCATTTGACTGATGTAAAATACCAGGTGTTCATAAATGGACCTTTTGGCCTACCCGAACACCCTCTCACTAGTGCAGAACCGGGCATTAGCACCGGTTCGTAAGGCCCTATAGTGCCGGTTACATAACCGGCACTAATTAATGGTCACTAAAGCCCCCCCTTTAGCACCGGTTTAGCACGAACCGGTGCTAAAAAGCATTTCCATCAGCACTAGCCAGCGCCCGGCGGACTGGAGGCCTTTAGTACGGTTGGTAACACCAACCGGTACTATAAGGTTTAGTGGGTTTTAGTTTTATGATTTATTTTTCATTTAATTTTGTGTTTCCATTTTAATTCTTTTTCGTTTGCTGGTATTTTACAATACTACACATTGTACCGTTATGCATCATATATACATCATGCATGCTTTAATTGTTTATCAACGCTGCTGCTATGTTCATTGCACCCTTGAATATAACATGCTCATACATGCTTTTGCATCATTACATCATCATATATATATAATAACAAGTCCTACTAATCATGCATCATCATACAACTTCTACTCATTATTAATAATAAGTCATCGATCATCATCCTCATATATAGTCATCGAACCCAACCCTACATAATTGTTCTTAGCACATGATCATCGATGTCGGTGGGACCTAAACACCCTTAAGGTAAAATAGCATAAAACAATATAGACCACGACTCTCCGTTATGAAGAATGGCGATCATCCTGTCTCCAATTCTTGCCTTTAGCTGCTTATTGCTTCCAAGAAGCTCCTTACGAATGTCCATACATTTTCTCCATTCTTTGATTGTTATGTCTCCACTTCTTTTAGAAACCGGTATGGACAGTTGAGATTAGTAGGGCGACCTGGTAGTATGTTCAAAACATGAAGGCTACCACGCGTATACATCAGATGAGGCACACAATCATTCGGGATTATCGGTTGAAAAACATAGTAATAACCGTGAGTTAGCAATGATGTACTAGTTTTAGAAGTGTGCAAAAAAGATGCACGGATGTTGTAATAGTAAAAATAATCTTACCAAGGTATCTCCATGGTAGTTACCGTAGTTCAACCGTGCACTAGTGGCGCGTATTGACCATAATGTTGAGGAGTTTGATTGTAGATATTGTAATTCTCAAGATCTCTATAAAATCCGACCGGATGTCGTTTCTCTGATAAGTTAATTAGCAGCCTTGATTGTAATGCGTTACATCTACCATCTTCCGCACATTCTTTGAAGCATGAAAATAAGCTGTCAATGGAGATAAGTTTGTCAACATTATATTTTGAAATAAACAATATAAATTACTTAATAACTATGTTTAGCTCACATGAGGGAAGAACTGGAGGTGTATCCACAAAGACCCAAATCGTAGGTGTCTCTTGCTCGATTGTAGGATCACCAAGATCCATGGTGACAATCATACCCTCATCAAGACCATACATCTTGCAAAATGCATCCCAATTTTGCAACCAAAATGGGTTACACTCTGAGCATTGTACAGCTTTACTTGAAAATCCACATCATGTTAGGTTGCTTAGGATAATTTTTTTGGTTTCAAAATTTTCATGCTCTTCAATACCCATCCTCTCCAAGACATAGCGTCTTGCAAAGCATGTGATAAGCTAGTCAAATTGAAAGGATGAAAAATACATGTTAAAATAATTGAAGTCGTGCTTAATTACGAAAAAAAACTATTGTCGTCGTTGCGTACCGTATGAACATCGCAAGTCTCCTCGAGCTTAATGCTGAAGCGTCGATCTTCCTCCAGCTCAATGAATCATCGCACATACCTCGGTTAAATCGTGGCACCGATCGCACTCCCGGACGGTTATAAATGCGTCCGATGAGTCACGACATTTCCGACCTCGTTCATAATTTAGTTTTATTAGTCAACTATGTAGTTCAACTATCTGGTTCAACTACTAAAGCACTTACTATAAATAAATAAGTAGTACTTACTAAAAACAAACTACTTCTATATTTAGTAAAATAAATTAGTTTATTAGATCAACTAGCTAGTTCAACTACAAATAAACTACTTATTCTTTTTTCCTTTTCTAAATACTATGAACAAAAAATCATTAAAATTCTATGAACAAAATTAATTACACAATCTAAATATCACCCAAAAAACTATTAACAATAGTATCACCAAACATGCATATTCAATAATAATATCACCAAAAAATCTATTAACAGAAAAAAAATCAATTAACAAAAAAATCTATTAACAGAAAAATCTATTAATTCAACTAGTTCAACTAAGCATTTACTAAAATAAACTAGTAATTATATTAATTAATTCAACTAGTAGTTCAACTAAGCATTTACTAAAAAAACTAGTTCTACATATTAATTCAACTAGTTCAACTAAGCATTTACTAAAAATAAACATTAACATATTTCTAATTCATCTAACATAACATTTCTAACATTCTAAAAATAAATTAACTATAGATATGTTCTAATTAATCTAAACATTAGAAAACAGAAAATAAGTAAAAACATATGTGTGCGTAGGGTTTGTATATGTGTGTGTGTGTGTGTCTGTGTGTGTCTGTGTACTGTATGTGTGTGTGTGTGTGGTGTTTGTATAGTGTGTGTGTGTGTGTGTGTATGTGTGGATGTGTGTGTGTGTGTGTGTGTGTGTGTGTCTGGTGTGTGTCTGGTGGCGAGTGTGTGACAGCGGCGGCGGGGGCGGCGGCGGCGACAGGCGGCGGGGCAGGGGCAGCGACGGCGGCGGCGGCGGGGATCGGCAATGACAGGCGTCTGGTAGCAGCGGTGGCGGGGGCGGCGGCGATCGAGGCAGGCGCGGCGGGCGAAGCGGCGGCGGCGGCGGCGAGGCGGCGGCGGCAGCGGCAACGGGCGAGGCGGGGCGGCGAAGCGGCGGCGGAGATCGACTCTCGGCGATTCGTGGAGCGAAGTGGCGGCGATAAGCGGTTTTTCGTAAGTGTAGTATATATAGGGGTAGCCTTTAGTACCGGTTGGAGCCACCAACGGTACTAAAGGCCAATTTTGGCCAGCCAAGCGGCGAAGCGAGGCCCTTTAGTACGGTTGGTGGCACAAACCGGTACTAAAGAAACCTAATACCGGTTTGTGGCTCAAACCGGTACTAAAACCGTCTTATTGCCACCAGCGATGCGCTATGTTTAGTCCCACCTCGCCGGCGAAGGCAGCCGCCTTGGTTTATAAACCCAGCCATGGCTGCCATTTGAACTCCTCTGAATAGCGAGCTTGGGCCTAACTAAGGCGCCTTGCCGGTGAGCCTCCTGGCCCTACAGGCCTGCATTTGCACCCTAGGACTGGTAGGCTCACGGGCGGCCTTGACATTTTTAATTTTACGCTTTATTTTTTTCTTCTATTTATTTACGAGTAGTTTTTTGCCGTATTTAGTTTCTTTGTGAATATTTTTGCTTTATATTAGTTTTTTCTTTTCCGCATTATTTATTTTATTCTATTTATTTTTGAGTAATTTTTTATATAGTTATTTATTTTCTGCTTTATTTTTATTTTATATTTATTTACGAGTAGTTTTTTTGCCGTATTTAGTTTCTTTGTGAATATTTTTGCTTTATATTAGTTTTTTCTTTTCGCATTATTTATTTTCTTCTATTTATTTTTGAGTAATTTTTTATATAGTTATTTATTTTCTGCTTTATTTTC
Source organism: Aegilops speltoides (assembly GCA_021437245.1). Classification (NCBI taxonomy): domain Eukaryota; kingdom Viridiplantae; phylum Streptophyta; class Magnoliopsida; order Poales; family Poaceae; genus Aegilops; species Aegilops speltoides. The sequence goes on along the minus strand of CM038143.1, from coordinate 567,754,110 downwards.
TTCTTCCTCTTCTTCCTCTTCTTCTTCTTCTTCTCCTTCTTCTTATTCTTCTTCTTCTCCTTCTTCTTCTTCTTCTCCTTCTTCTTCTTCTTCCTTCTCCTTCTTCTTCCTCTTCTTCTCCTTCTTCTTCTTCTTCTTCTTCTCCTTCTTCTTCTTCTTCTCCTTCTCCTTCTTCTTCTCCTTCTCCTTCTTCTTCTCCTTCTTCTTCTTCTTCTTCTTCTTCTTCTTCTTCTTCTTCTTCTTCTTCTTCTTCTTCTTCTTCTTCTTCTTCTTCTTCTTCTTCTTCTTCTTATTCTTCTTCTTCTTCTTCTTATTCTTCTTCTCCTTCTCCTTCTCCTTCTTCTTCTTCTCCTTCTTCTTCCTCTTCTTATTCTTTCTTCTCCTTCTTCTTCTTCTTCCTCTTCCTCTTCTTCTTCTTCTTCTTCCTCTTCCTCTTCTTCTCCTTCTTCTTCCTCTTCTTATTCTTCTTCTTCTCCTCCTTCTTCTTCCTCTTCTTATTCTTCTTCTTCTCCTTCTTCTTCTTCCTCTTCTTCTTCTTCTTCTTCTTCTCCTTCTTCTTCTCCTTCTCCTTCCTCTTCTTCTTCTTCTTCTTCTCCTTCTTCTTCTTCTTCTTCTTCTTCTTCTTCTTCTTCTTCTTCTTCTTCTTCTTCTTCTTCTTCTTCTTCTTCTTCTTCTTCTTCTTCTTCTTCTTCTTCTCCTTCTTCTCCTTCTTCTTCTCCTTCTTCTCCTTCTTCTCCTTCTTCGCACTCCCCCGGACGGTTATCGTCGTCCGATGAGTACGACATTTCCGGCCTACGTTCATAATTTAGTTTTATTAGTCAACTATGTAGTTCAACTATCTAGTTCAACTACTAAAGCACTTACTATAAATAAATAAGTAGTAGTTACTAAAAACAAACTACTTCTATATATAGTAAAATAAATTAGTTTATTAGATCAACTAGCTAGTTCAACTACAAATAAACTACTTATTCTTTTTTTCCTTTTTCTAAATACTATGAACAAAAAAATCATTAAAATTCTATGAACAAAATTAATTACACAATCTAAATATCACCCAAAAAAACTATTAACAATAGTATCACCAAACATGCATATTCAATAATAATATCACCAAAAAATCTATTAACAGAAA
>CM038143.1:567740475-567742975 GCA_021437245.1 Aegilops speltoides | reverse complement strand
TCTTCTTCTTCTTCTTCTTCTTCTTCTTCTTCTTCTTCTTCTTCTTCTTCTTCTTCTTCTTCTTCTTCTTCTTCTTCTTCTTCTTCTTCTTCTTCTTCTTCTTCTTCTTCTTCTTCTTCTTCTTCTTCTTCTTCTTCTTCTTCTTCTTCTTCTTCTTCTTCTTCTTCTTCTTCTTCTTCTTCTTCTTCTTCTTCTTCTTCTTCTTCTTCTTCTTCTTCTTCTTCTTCTTCTTCTTCTTCTTCTTCTTCTTCTTCTTCTTCTTCTTCTTCTTCTTCTTCTTCTTCTTCTTCTTCTTCTTCTTCTTCTTCTTCTTCTTCTTCTTCTTCTTCTTCTTCTTCTTCTTCTTCTTCTTCTTCTTCTTCTTCTTCTTCTTCTTCTTCTTCTTCTTCTTCTTCTTCTTCTTCTTCTTCTTCTTCTTCTTCTTCTTCTTCTTCTTCTTCTTCTTCTTCTTCTTCTTCTTCTTCTTCTTCTTCTTCTTCTTCTTCTTCTTCTTCTTCTTCTTCTTCTTCTTCTTCTTCTTCTTCTTCTTCTTCTTCTTCTTCTTCTTCTTCTTCTTCTTCTTCTTCTTCTTCTTCTTCTTCTTCTTCTTCTTCTTCTTCTTCTTCTTCTTCTTCTTCTTCTTCTTCTTCTTCTTCTTCTTCTTCTTCTTCTTCTTCTTCTTCTTCTTCTTCTTCTTCTTCTTCTTCTTCTTCTTCTTCTTCTTCTTCTTCTTCTTCTTCTTCTTCTTCTTCTTCTTCTTCTTCTTCTTCTTCTTCTTCTTCTTCTTCTTCTTCTTCTTCTTCTTCTTCTTCTTCTTCTTCTTCTTCTTCTTCTTCTTCTTCTTCTTCTTCTTCTTCTTCTTCTTCTTCTTCTTCTTCTTCTTCTTCTTCTTCTTCTTCTTCTTCTTCTTCTTCTTCTTCTTCTTCTTCTTCTTCTTCTTCTTCTTCTTCTTCTTCTTCTTCTTCTTCTTCTTCTTCTTCTTCTTCTTCTTCTTCTTCTTCTTCTTCTTCTTCTTCTTCTTCTTCTTCTTCTTCTTCTTCTTCTTCTTCTTCTTCTTCTTCTTCTTCTTCTTCTTCTTCTTCTTCTTCTTCTTCTTCTTCTTCTTCTTCTTCTTCTTCTTCTTCTTCTTCTTCTTCTTCTTCTTCTTCTTCTTCTTCTTCTTCTTCTTCTTCTTCTTCTTCTTCTTCTTCTTCTTCTTCTTCTTCTTCTTCTTCTTCTTCTTCTTCTTCTTCTTCTTCTTCTTCTTCTTCTTCTTCTTCTTCTTCTTCTTCTTCTTCTTCTTCTTCTTCTTCTTCTTCTTCTTCTTCTTCTTCTTCTTCTTCTTCTTCTTCTTCTTCTTCTTCTTCTTCTTCTTCTTCTTCTTCTTCTTCTTCTTCTTCTTCTTCTTCTTCTTCTTCTTCTTCTTCTTCTTCTTCTTCTTCTTCTTCTTCTTCTTCTTCTTCTTCTTCTTCTTCTTCTTCTTCTTCTTCTTCTTCTTCTTCTTCTTCTTCTTCTTCTTCTTCTTCTTCTTCTTCTTCTTCTTCTTCTTCTTCTTCTTCTTCTTCTTCTTCTTCTTCTTCTTCTTCTTCTTCTTCTTCTTCTTCTTCTTCTTCTTCTTCTTCTTCTTCTTCTTCTTCTTCTTCTTCTTCTTCTTCTTCTTCTTCTTCTTCTTCTTCTTCTTCTTCTTCTTCTTCTTCTTCTTCTTCTTCTTCTTCTTCTTCTTCTTCTTCTTCTTCTTCTTCTTCTTCTTCTTCTTCTTCTTCTTCTTCTTCTTCTTCTTCTTCTTCTTCTTCTTCTTCTTCTTCTTCTTCTTCTTCTTCTTCTTCTTCTTCTTCTTCTTCTTCTTCTTCTTCTTCTTCTTCTTCTTCTTCTTCTTCTTCTTCTTCTTCTTCTTCTTCTTCTTCTTCTTCTTCTTCTTCTTCTTCTTCTTCTTCTTCTTCTTCTTCTTCTTCTTCTTCTTCTTCTTCTTCTTCTTCTTCTTCTTCTTCTTCTTCTTCTTCTTCTTCTTCTTCTTCTTCTTCTTCTTCTTCTTCTTCTTCTTCTTCTTCTTCTTCTTCTTCTTCTTCTTCTTCTTCTTCTTCTTCTTCTTCTTCTTCTTCTTCTTCTTCTTCTTCTTCTTCTTCTTCTTCTTCTTCTTCTTCTTCTTCTTCTTCTTCTTCTTCTTCTTCTTCTTCTTCTTCTTCTTCTTCTTCTTCTTCTTCTTCTTCTTCTTCTTCTTCTTCTTCTTCTTCTTCTTCTTCTTCTTCTTCTTCTTCTTCTTCTTCTTCTTCTTCTTCTTCTTCTTCTTCTTCTTCTTCTTCTTCTTCTTCTTCTTCTTCTTCTTCTTCTTCTTCTTCTTCTTCTTCTTCTTCTTCTTCTTCTTCTTCTTCTTCTTCTTCTTCTTCTTCTTCTTCTTCTTCTTCTTCTTCTTCTTCTTCTTCTTCTTCTTCTTCTTCTTCTTCTTCTTCTTCTTCTTCTTCTTCTTCTTCTTCTTCTTCTTCTTCTTCTTCTTCTTCTTTCTTCTTCTTCTTCTTCTTCTTCTTCTTCTTCTTCTTCTTCTTCT
>CM038143.1:566897975-566990475 GCA_021437245.1 Aegilops speltoides | reverse complement strand
TCGTGACTGAACCGGGACTAATGTGAATATTGCCCCGGAACCATAGCCATGTTTCCTACTAGTGCTTCTTCTTCTTCTTCTTCTTAGGGCTTAGGAGAACCGGGACTAATGCCTTAGCCACACGAACCGGGACCAATGCTCACATTAGTCCCGGTTCGTGACTGAACCGGGACTAATGTGAATATTGCCCCGGAACCATAGCCATGTTTCCTACTAGTGCTTCTTCTTCTTCTTCTTCTTCTTCTTCTTCTTCTTCTTCTTCTTCTTCTTCTTCTTCTTCTTCTTCTTCTTCTTCTTCTTCTTCTTCTTCTTCTTCTTCTTCTTCTTCTTCTTCTTCTTCTTCTTCTTCTTCTTCTTCTTCTTCTTCTTCTTCTTCTTCTTCTTCTTCTTCTTCTTCTTCTTCTTCTTCTTCTTCTTCTTCTTCTTCTTCTTCTTCTTCTTCTTCTTCTTCTTCTTCTTCTTCTTCTTCTTCTTCTTCTTCTTCTTCTTCTTCTTCTTCTTCTTCTTCTTCTTCTTCTTCTTCTTCTTCTTCTTCTTCTTCTTCTTCTTCTTCTTCTTCTTCTTCTTCTTCTTCTTCTTCTTCTTCTTCTTCTTCTTCCTCTTCTTCTTCTTCTTCTTCTTCTTCTTCTTCTTCTTCTTCTTCTTCTTCTTCTTCTTCTTCTTCTTCTTCTTCTTCTTCTTCTTCTTCTTCTTCTTCTTCTTCTTCTTCTTCTTCTTCTTCTTCTTCTTCTTCTTCTTCTTCTTCTTCTTCTTCTTCGCCTTCTTCTTCTTCTTCTTCTTCTTCTTCTTCTTCTTCTTCTTCTTCTTCTTCTTCTTCTTCTTCTTCTTCTTCTTCTTCTTCTTCTTCTTCTTCTTCTTCTTCTTCTTCTTCTTCTTCTTCTTCTTCTTCTTCTTCTTCTTCTGCTTCTTCTTCTTCTTCTTCTTCTTCTTCTTCTTCTTCTTCTTCTTATGCTTCTTCTTCTTCTTCTTCTTCTTCTTCTTCTTCTTCTTCTTCTTCTTCTTCTTCTTCTTCTTCTCTTCTTCTTCTTCTGCTGCTTCTTCTTCCTCTTCTTCTTCTTCTTCTTCTTCTTCTTCTTCTTCTTCCCGGCTAGCACCTTTAGTACCGGTTCGTGCCACGAACCGGTACTAAAGATACGCAATGAACCGGTTCTAAAGGTCACCTCCCGCCAAGTCATTTGAACCGGCACTAATGGACGCATTAGTGCCGGCTCATATGCAAACCGGTACTAATGTTTCTCATATTTGACTCTTTTTCTACTAGTGCTCTTGTTTCCCTTCCATGTCTTATCATCATCCGACTCTGGATCCTTGGTACTATCAGAGTCAGCATACTTTACTAAAGCGGCCACGAGGGTCCCCATGTCATTGTAATGGCGTTTCATCCGTCCCAACTTCAACTTCAGAGGCTTAAGCCGGCAATTGCCTTCCAAAGTCAGAACTACGGTGTCAGCATTGATGTGGTCCGATGAATGCAAATTTCTGAGACCGGGTGCACCCACTGGATTGTTGATTCTCCTTCCTCCTGTACATAGGCAGCTAAGTCCACAACCGACAGGGGCTGCTTGCATGTATCCTTAAAATTCTAGATAAACCGAGCTCTCAACTCCGCCCATGATCTGATAGAATTAGTCGGTAGACTCTTTAACCAAGAACGAGCCGTCCCTTCTAGCATCACAGTGAAGTACTTCGCACAAGCTGCATCATCCACATCTAGCATCTCCCTGGCCATCTCATAGCTTTCAACCCATGTCTCTGGAGATAAATTGGCGGTGTAATTTGGCACCTTGCGCGGGCCCTTGAAATCCTTGGGCAGGCGAGCATTGCATAATGCTGGGACGAGACATGACACCCCCAAAGAGCTAGAGGTAACTCCTAGCTCTATCGACGTGGTTGGACGAACCGGAGTAAGCTGACGTGCTTCGTGCTGTGCTGCTAACTCGGCCTCCCTGCGTGCATGAGCCCGGTCCACCACCTCTTGAGCACCACCAGTGCCCCCTGCCAGGTTGTGGCCACGGGGCGGTTCGCGGCTCCGCGCATTGCTTGACACGGCCGGTTCATCCATACGCCTGCTGAAACTCTGGCTTGGACGGGGGTGGAATGAATCCAATCACGACTGCATCAATAAGCCTCCTGTTGCACCAAGGCTGTCCGAAGAAGCTCCTTAATCCGACGCGTCTCGACTGCTGTCGGAGAATCGCCTTCAATTGGGATAGCCTCCAGCCGTGAAGCGGCAGCAACAAGATTGTCCATTTGAGTAGAGTAATGACCCGGTGGTGTTGGGACGGGCTGCGACACAATGTTGTTCTGGCGAGGCGGATCCATCAAACGGGGTTGAACCGGCGCCCCCGCCCCAGGTGCCTCCGCCCGTTTCGCTACTGGCGGGTTACTGGTCCACGCACCTGGGGTCTTAAAGAGGTTCCTAGCATCATAAACCGGAGGCAGACGAGACCGGTGCCTTCTCTTTAGGACTTCGTGCGATGCATTCTGATCCAGCATAAGCCGGTAAGCCTGTGCATCCAAAGCAGCCCGCTCCACTGCCATCCTGGCATCCTGAGCTGCCAAATCATCCTTGGCCTGAGTAATCTGATCCCTTACTTTCGCGATTTCTGCATTGTGCGCATCCTGATTTGCCGGGTTAGCCCCCGCCATCAGTATTGCCAACGCATGAAATAGATCGGATAAAACCTGAGCCGGCGGCCGCACAGGGCGTCCTGCCCCGGCTGCCGTCGCCACTACCGATCCGAAGGTCATTGCTGGTGCGGTCGAAGAGTGGAGCGCCGGCTGTGTACCGACCATGAAGATTCCAACCCGGTTTGGCAGATCAGAGGGGTCCGGAATACTGTCGCCATCGGAACAGCCTCCAATCCGGCCATCTTGTAGCTGATATAATGACTCGGTCTCTCCGATGGATGACTCATCGCCGGAATAAATGACGGTCTCACCACCAGATTCCAATCTGTCCTTGTATTCTCCTCCATGGATGACTCCCACGAAGGCATGCTTCATAGCAGGCTTGACCCGGGCAGGTCGCGCACGCTGAGCCGTTTCGACGAGGTCGGTGCAGATGTCCGGCCCAGGGCCCGGCTCGCCGATCTTGCCAATGAAAACGTTTATGCCACCAAAGGGGGCCTGGTACCCGTACTCGATTGAGCCGGCCTCTGGGCCCCACCCTACGTCGTCGATGTAGAGCTTGCCGCGACGATGTTTGGTCATCCGGCCCACGGCGTAACCTTGAGTCCTTCGAAGCTGCCCTCCAAGAACTTGAAACCATCGTGCGATAGCCCCACGGTGGGTGCCAACTATCGTGGTTTTGTCACGGCAGATGTCCTCATGAAAGGACTTAGTCGTGGAGCCATCGCTACGGGTTAGCTTAAAGGGGTTAAAGCGGACAAGGGACGCAAGAGAGTTTTATACTAGTTCGGCCCCTAACGATGAAGGTAAAAGCCTCTGTCTAGTTGTGATGGAATTGATGGGGTTTCGATGACCAGGGAGAGAAAGCGCTTTGCCTAAGTCTCGAGTTGTTTTCTGTTCCCCTGAACCACCGCCGGGTTGTCCCCTTATATACATGGGTTGACGCCCGTCGGTTTACAGAGTACCGAGGCCGGCTCATAAACGTGTTCGGCTCGGTCTCCTTTCTTTTTATCTTACAATGCAAGTTACATATCAATGCCGGTTTATAGCTGCATGCCTTAAACCGGTTCTGGGCCTTGGGCCTTTACTCAGCGTCACCGTCTGTCTTCATGGGCTTCAATTTAATCCGGCCTCTTCTGGCCGGTTTACAGCTAGTAGTAATATCCCCAACACTATGCCTTTGACATGTATTAGTGACCCATGCTTTGCAATACACATGATTCATGATTCTCATACTTGTGTGTGTATTTGCAAGCTTGGTGGAGATATCACTTGTTATTGCCATGTTACCCATCCCTATGATGATACTATGATCTTGCTATGTGCTCGTTCTTGCGATATGTCATGTGCATTGCCTATGCTTCCTACTTGCTCATATGAGATGATTGCCATGATTTCCTCTAGTGTGTTGCATCTTTGCTCCACTAGTTTGCACGACTTGATTACTATGCTTGCTTATGTTGCATCACCAGTGATTCATACTTGCTCATTTCATGCGGTCGATGACAACCATTTACATGCTTATCACATGATTGTTATTGCTTCTTGTCATATATCTCCATGTGTTGCCTCTCTCATGCTAGATGATTTACCATGTATTGAGTGCAACTATGACTTTAGTCTTGATAATGAGTTTGCCCCCATAGCGTTCTCACATATGATTGGAGATTTTGACATATTTCTTGTGAAGCATGCTTGTCTTCCTTCTTTGCACCATATGTATTGTGCCATGAACATAAAGATTGTTGCCTCATATTCTTCATGCACTTTTGCTACTAATGGTTATGTGCAAGAGAAGATAAACATCACGATGGATGATATGTTTATCTAACATGCGCATACACTCTTTGTTTTGTTGTGTGCATGTGCAGGATACTTGGACTTCGTGTTGACTTCCACTTCACGTGAGTTGACCATTCAAGCTCTTGAGAGCGAGCCTCATACATTCTACCATGACTCACTTGTATGCCACATTTCCTACCACTTCGGCATTGTGAAAGACGCACAAGGACATGCCTTCAAGGTGATATCCTTCTCTTTTGAGAATCCCCAAATCATGAGCATGGATATTTAGGATCATACTACTTGTGTTGCTTGCACCACGAGACTTATTGGTCATCTTGGAACACTTAATCGTGCACTTGTTAGAGATCTTGCTTTGACTTGCCATTTTCACACTTCCATGTATCATGATATATAAGCCTTGTGTGTTGCATCGAATTATTGGATTACTTGCTCCTATCATATGTTTGGTTGCAACGATATCACTTATTCACATATGCCATGTCCCATTGCTTGTCACATGCTTGCCTTGATTGCCTCACACATGATGAAAAATTTCTCTTTCTATTGTGTTTAGTGCCACACTATATTCCCTACACCCTATGCACATTATGCTTGGATTGTCTTGCACTTGATCCATGTGTTTAGACACTTCATTTTATTTGGTGTTGTGAATGCTTTTTATGCCTACCATCGACCATTTATCGAGCGCTTTATGCATGATTTCTATGACCTTGAGGTAGATGCTTATTCTCTTGTCACACATACTTGCATCACTACCTCACATTTACATGCTTGTTTCCATGATGACCTTGATTTTGCTCAATTGATATGCTTACATGCCATGTCACAATCCTTTGTCACACCATATGCTTTGCTTGATGGCGATACTTGTTGGGTGAGTCACCTCTTGGATGCTTGGTTTTGCACTCACGCTAACCACATTTGTTTTTCCAGGTGTTTGTTGTTCTTGCTTCTTTTGAAGGAATCACAAGACGGTGTGACATTGGAGAGTGCCCACTTCAAGCTTGAAGATGATGACTACTTGTTGAACGTCCAATTTTACATGACGAAGCCATCACTTTCCCATGGTGATTTGGTTTTCGATCCGAGTTCAGATCTTTCCCAATGGAGGGGAGATGATGCGGAGCATCCTACGGACATCACCATTTCAAGAGTCTGTTTGGCAAGTGACACATGCCATATCTACTTCACATACACAAAGGTGAATCATATCCTTTACACGTGTTCACTTGACCCCTTCAAGGATGGTATACTACTTGACATTCCTCTTGTGTGCATGCATAGCTATTGCCGGAGCTTCACGGACGACGACAAGGAGTGCAAGCGCCAAGGTACAACTACACCATCCGCGAGGGAAGCGTGGAAACGAAGACGCAAGGAAAAGAGCTGCCAAAGAAGCTACAGCAAGCGGACGTCTGGGCTCCACCGGGCGACCGGCGCCTGAAGCCCAGCCAACGGCAGCTACCGCACCTCCCAGCGAGCGAATGTCTGGCCCCCGCTGGAGGACTGGTAATATTAACGGAAGTACGAAGATACCGGACGTCCGGTGCCTCTTCAACATAACGGATTTAGTGGACATCCGGTGACTAGCGGACGATCGGTCTCCCACGAGCCACCGGACGACCGGTACCCACCGGACGTCCGGTAACTGCCTGTGCGCAACCGTGGGCCTTTGGCCTTGTATCCCTTCCCACTTAGCCTTTCGCCCACTTAGACTATAAATACCCCCTACCTCCTCCTAGCTAGAGTTAGGAAAGTGATAGCTCATTTGTATGTGAGCTTTGCTCCTACCTTCCTGTACTCCTGAGAGAGAGAGAGAGAGAGAGAGAGAGAGATAACACCACAACCATGGAGTTCAAGACCTCCATGTGAGAAGATCATGCGGACGGACGTCCGGCCCCCACCGGGCTACCGGCCAGCGAGCGGACGTCCGTCCTCCACCCGGCGACCGGCGCCTGAAGCCCGGCCAACGCCAGCTACAACACCTCCCAGTGAGCGGATGTCCGGCCCCAGCCGAACAACAGGTACTTAATGGAAGTCCAAAGATACCGGACGTACGGTGCCTCTTCAACAGAATGATTTAGTGGACGTCTAGCGACTAGCGGACGACCAGTCTCCCACGAGCCACCGGACGAACGGTACCCACCGGACGTCCGGTAACTGCCTGTGCGCAGCCTCGGGCCTTTGGCCTTGTATCCCTTCCCACTTACCCTTTCGTCGACTTAGACTATTAATACCCCCTACCTCCTCCTAGCTAGGGTTAGCAAAGTGATAACTCATTTGTATGTGAGCTTTTCTCCTACCTTCCTCTAATCTTGAGAGAGAGAGAGAGACAGAGAGATAGAGAGAGACCACCACTCCCATGTGAGAAGATGCTGCGGGATATATCGTCAAGACCCCTCACGGGAAGATCCGTCTCGGATGCCATCAAGACCTCCTCTTGGAGATGAACTCTACCTTATATCTTTCCCTTTATTTTTCATGTACCTTGTGATCTCGTGTGTTATGATTGTGTAGTGGATGTGTGATTGGACTTGATCTTGAGTGTTTCCCGTTGTGATTTCTCCCCATCCTTCCCTGTGTTCATTGTGTTCTTCGAGGGAATCCACTCCAATCGTAAAATATCGACCTACGCCGGGTTAGCCCCGCATCACACGAGATCTTTGCTAATGGCATTTCTAAAGCTGTCACCATCAATTATCAACTTGCAAGCACGGTTCTTGATCTTACGCTGTGTTTTGAAAACACTCCACTGCTGCCCCTTAGCATTATCATCCTCTTTTACCTTCCCAACCAAAAGATTCAGACCCTTTATTGCTGATCCACTTCTTTTAACTCTTGTAGCTCTTCTCTTCTTTTCCGCAAACGATTTTTCCAATCTGCGGCGAACACATCCGTTGGCATGGGCATAAAACAAACTTGTTGGCCCTTCCACGATAGAGAATAACTATTTTTCTCGCCATCCCGAACAGCCCCAAAGTGCTTGCACCATGGGTTCCCAAGTAGCAGATGGCATGACACCATGGGCACAAGACAAACGTAAAAAAATTCTGCACAACAGTATTTTCCCAAATCAAAAATTAGCAAAATCTGATGTGTAACTTTGATTTCACCTTTGATTTCAAGAGGTGTCATATTCAGCTTCAATTTTTTCACCACCTCGATGCTCACCATGTTGACCGTACAACCTTCATCAATCGTCAAGTTAACACACCGCTCCTTCACAATGCAATGAGTGTGAAAAAGAACAACCTCGCCGATGCCTTCCTCCTCCATCAATATGTTCCTGCTCAACATGTTGATGCTCTCCTCCGTAGATGATATTGAAATCTGAGTCGCCATGACTAACCTTCGCTCTCAATACCACTTGATGAGGCACAAACGAGCGAGACGCTAATTCGTATGTGTAGATGGCCCGATCTTTCACAGCGATGCTCGATCAACAATTCCATCTCGCAACCTCCAAGAATAATTCTCACCCGCGTATGAAAATACACGAACAAAAAATAATGATCCCCTCGGTTCAGCACGTAGGACTCGATGTGATGATACACCCTCCGTCGCTAGTAAATTTCCTCGATGCAAAAATCGCGGATAATACACACTATATGGTCGTCCACGACTCGACGTTTTTCTATATATTTCATAACTCCAATCAAACTTAAAAAACTCCCTTACATTGGCCGAAGCCTGCCTCTTATATGGCTCGACTCTCGTACGCTTAAACAGAAAGTAATAACGATCTGGACTCTAAAAGGAATCATATTATTTTAATGACTAAATCCTAACAGAAACCAACTAACGTACTCCTACTTATCTACTTCCTCCGTTCCTAAATATTTGTCTTTTTAGTTGGTACTCCTACTTATCTACTTCCTCCGTTCCTAAATATTTGTCTTTTTAGTTGCAAATGGTTACCACATACGGATGTATATAGACATATTTTAGAGTGTAAAATTCACTCATGTTGCTCCATATGTAGTCACTTGTTGGAATATCTTAAAAGACTTATATTTGGGAATGGAGGGAGTAGCTAGCACAACTCAAAAGGAATTCTATCTCTTGTCTTCTATTTGGAAGTGTGCTCCAAAGCACCATCTTAATTTGCATCTAACGTGATATTGCCATGCAAAATGAGATCAATGAGGCCGATTCTTATAAAATATAATTTACCTCCGCAGGCTCCGGTTCCTCATTGTTGTTGCCACATGGTCTTCTGTTGCATATTTGGTGCACCTCTTGCACCATATTTTTGCCTCGACACAATAGTTCTTGTTTGTCGCATGCATTATGTGAATTATCTCTCTGTCTCAGGTACACAACAGATAACATGTGTCGCGATAAAACTTTAGCAATCCTAGGTCCACAACCTCACATATTTTTCCATCTTTGCCTTGATGCACTTTTTGTGGGATCATAGAGTCTTTTTCTTTTCGAGCCTCTCTAGAACAACAATGAACATAATCAACCATTCCACTAAATATCTCATTGATCAACTCCTTAACCGGTTCAGTTTTATTAGCATCAACAATCGACAGTGCCATGCCCGTATCAATATCTCCGTCTCCTGTGAACCAATTTTGTAAGCCAGATTGATGGCAAGTGCATTGCATGTGTAAGTAATCTGGGTTGAACCTACTTGAGGTCTTTCACCACTTCTACTACTTCAACAGAAATTGTGCGCATTGTACGCACTACCCATTAATGGGCTATATATACGATCCATGGTTGGTAATAGCTTCTTCCTGTTATCCCTTCTGATATATTTTCCGTACTCAACTAGTTTTGTGAGTTCTGAACTGGTACACAAAAATAAACCGAGATATTCTGTTCTTACCTACATATGTAGTGAGGACTTAACAGTACTGATTACTCATTTGATGAGTTAACTAGAAAGCATTTAGTATATCTTCAGTTATGTTGTTATGAGCTGTGCACATGATTCACACACAAAAATGCAGTACAGTGCATTGTTTTTACATGTGTGAAGCATCACTAGTAGAAAACAGGGCTTTCGTTTGGGCCAGATACGCCCATTAGTCCCGGTTTAGTCACGAACTGGTACCCATGGGGGCATTGGTCCCGGTTCGTGCGGCTAAAGGCATTAGTCCCGGTTTAAATGAGCACTTTAGTCCCGGTTTGAGACACGAACCGGGACTAAAGGGTGCGATGCCCTTTAATCCCGGTTCGTATCTCAAACCGGGACTAAAGATTAGACCTTTAGTCCCGGTTTGAGGCACGAACCAGGACTAAAGGGTGCAATGCCCTTTAGTTATGTTACTACATCTATTAGTTAGAAAAATTAAAAAAACTTAAATTTGGACTGTTTTGCAAAAAAGTGTTATGAAAAAGTAAAACGGCCATATCTTTTGCATACGATGTCGGAAAAAAACGCATAATATATCAAAAAAATCAGCACGAAAATCCGATGAAGATTTTGACCGCCGTAGGCCTGTATGCAAATTTTTAAAATCCTCAAATTCAAAAAGGAAAAAAGTTATGCTCAAATTACAGTTTTTTTTAGAATTTTGGATAAATCTGGTCAAACTACTTATTCAAGAAGTATTAGTGGTACTAAATAATTATTCAAGAATATTAGTGTTACTAAATAATTATTTCAGTATGTTGAATTTTGGCCGAATCTGGTCAAACTATGGTCAAACTACTTATTCAAGAAATTTTAGTGTTACTAAATAATTATTCACTACAAGAAATATGTCAACTTGTGACCACCACTATTGGTCACTGAAAGGTCACAAATTTCCATTTACAACCTTTTTGTGACCAAAACCAGAAGGTCAAAAGCTGGCCGTCATAAACTGACTATAGCGACCTTTCTTCTGGAATGGTCAAAGACGTTTATGACCAAAATATTCCTACTGTGGCGTTTTGGTCACTAGCAACCTCCCCAGGCCACGTAGGCATCCAGCGTGGCAAGCTGATGTGGCACAAGATTCAGCCCGGTCCAATTCAGTTTTCTACATGGGCCTAGCCCAATAATTCAGCCTTTTTACTGTATATTTTTTCTATGAATTTTGTCTAGCTACATGGGCCTGGCCCAACAATTTGGCCTTTTTTATATTTTGGGCCATGGCCTTTTTAGTTTTTCAGTATATTTTTTCAATCTGGTCCCACAAGTCAGATGGGTCCCACTTGTCATAATCTCCTATATTTGTCCAACATGTCAAAAATGTGAGCATTGTTTAGATTATTTTCACAAATGGGCCCACTAATCAGGTTTCCATTTCACACGTCTTCAAATCTCACAAATAATCAATATTTTAAATAGAATGAAAAAATGTAGAATTTCTTAGGGCACGAGCTATCAGACATAGTCTATTACAATCTGTGCATAGTCTACTACAACCCAGATATGCCTACTATTACAGTACTATAATATTTACAGTTTATTACAGTCAAACAGAACAAATCTTTGCTGCTAGGGCTACACGCCGCTTCGAACTTGAAATTTCCTAGGCCTGGAGCTCCTGTAAAAGGGTGAACACAAAGGCATTAGAGTACCATCTTCATTCCTGGAGTAGATATTGAAACCTCCAGGTTTAGTGTATAGACAATCTAGAAAATATATATTTAACAAATTTCACAGAAATGCAGATGTCTATAATGTAATGAAGATGTAATCACAACAACTGATGTATACATGAGAAGCAGCAACTAAAAGAATTCTACAATCTTTCATAGCAAGATATTGTATATTACTGTACTATGATGTATTGTATATTACTGTACTTCAGATATATAGCCACACGAAATTCTACAACACGTCTGAAGTACAGTCATATACAATACATCATAGCAAGCTGACTGGACGAGTTTAGTTTGAACAACCCACTAAATAATTTAGCAATAAGAGCATACAACTACAGCAAAACAGAGCATAATTCAGTTCTAATATGCACAACTAAAACAACTCCAATTTTGGTTTTAATATGTATACAGCACGCATCATTGACCATGGAGCATACGGCCACAGCAAAACAAGGGAGCAATTCAGGGAAAGGAATACTATAGTTGCTTGAGACATGTGCTACTCACTCGAAAGTAATCAGTAACCAACGAGTCAATAAAAGTGTGCAAGTAGGCCACTCTACCCAGTGAGATTAATACACTACAGAATCTATCTAAGACAAGACCACCACCGACATTAAACTGTACTACATTTCTGGACAGCAAACTAAATAGACGGCTGCTCTCAAACCATACATCCAAACGAAGCAAATGAGTACTCTACGGAAACCTTAGAGCATGCTTTACAACTCATATGTAGAGGCCAACTTGAAATTATGAGCATAACAAACTCGTTTTTCAGTTAGAAGCTCGCTGCCCAAAACTGTCAGGTAGTGCAGTTTTTTAACTGAACCAAATTTAGTTTACGGAACGGCCAGCAGGCAGTCACTCCGATCCTACAGACTACTCCAAACCATTGCATGCTTTGCAAAAAAAAATACTAGATGAATCTCACTAACAGGAGCACTAGGTGATTAATGGAAGAAGTAATCTGCAGATTACACAATGAACAAGTAAAGGATTTAGATCTCTCCCTGTGGAAGAACTAAGTTGAAGAAGACATGCAGCAGCAGGAGAAGCCTTGCATCATTGGTTTGGTCGGGTCAACCCCGGAAGGAGCGCCAATGTACATGATCATCACCCAAGCGGCTCAACCTTCCTATCCCCTACCTCAACTCGACCCGGCCTCAAGGAACCAGCAGCACCACTGTACCTGGGTCAACAGAAACTACAGCATATCAGATCAACAGAAACTACAGCAGATCAAATCAGATCCAAGTACAACATATAATATCAGCAACATTAACTACTCCAAATCAACAGCAACTACAGCAAATTAGATTCCTAAATGCCTGAAAGAACCAGCGACTCAATAATTCACAGTTGATAATCACATATCATAGGTTACAATGATACATGCAGAATACTGATCAATAGCAAGATATAAAATACACAGCTAAGGCAGCCTGAGAAGCTTCAGTCATTAAGCATATACTATAGCATAGTAACAGAATAGTGTGGTGCCTATACAATAACAATCAGTAGGTACGCACAGTTACAGTGCTCAAACAAGCATAAAATTATGTTATTTTCTCATTATACTGCCGTTGTTCCTTTACAAGTAAATTTTCTTAAGCCCAGTGGTACCATCGGGCTGTTAACTTTACAATAAACTTCAATTCAGTTATTGCCAACAGTGTATAAAACTGTGACGGCATCCAACTCATCATAAGCAATTGTGCATCTCCGCAAGTGACAAAGATAGTGAGATGCCGATGCGATATGCTGCTTGAAGTGTCTCAGAACTGAATAGAATCATCATCCCTTGCAAGCATGTTTATCCAAGAAATAACAGTTATGGACAAGGCTGAAATGTGAAGTGTTCAGGATTCAACTTGCTTCCAGAATTATAGAATTGAGGCTGTGAGTGGAACTTGGATAAATTGATAAGATTTAACAATTGCTTTCAGATTCTACTTACTCTCTATTGAATAACTGGAATTACTACTCCAATAAGTAACAACTCCCTAACTCCATCTAGAAGTTGGACACTGACTCTCAGTTATACTGATTCAGTCATAGCTTACATTTAGCTACTTTCAGAAATCAAATCATCATCCAAACGCAAACTGTGTGGCACAGATTTCATGTACCATGTACACATACGGATCCGGGCGGCCACCAGTGCCCGCACGACGCAACCCTCTCTTCTGCTTCAGCAACCTGCGAATTCCAAACAGAGAGTCAGCCAACAAATTTCAGAACATCTTCAGAGATGATAGTTGGATTAGCGGAAGTGTCCTACTCACCAGCGCACAGCCTTTCTAGTTATAGCATTGTCGCCAACGGCGGCGCGGATGGCCGTGTCCGTGACCGGCGCCGCCTTGGACCACGAGAGCGACTTCATGATCAAGTCCACCCTCCTCTGCTGGCCCGGCATGGTCGGCCTTCCCTTGACACAAGACAAAGACATGGATATGATATGAGATGGATGGAAACCACACAAACAATGGAATTGTTATGGTTCAGATTAAGAAAATATGCAAACCCCTTGATATTTGTTATGGATCTCGCAGCAGCAGCAGCAGCAAAGTATGGCAGAGGAAAGATTTAGAAAAGGGAAAGAGATTGACCTAACCATGGCCTCCACCGAGAGAGGGACGGAAGGAAGGAAGGAAGGAAGGAAGGGCCTTCCATGGCCATGGCCATGGGGATGGTGCTCCTCCTTCACACATTCCATGGTGATGAACTGCACAAACCAACCGCACGGGTCAGACCAACAAATCCAGAAGAAGATGAGGGGAGGGGAGGGGAGGGGCTAGGGTTACGGGAGGAGGATGGGCGTACGTACCTTGTGCATCATCGGAGATGTTGCAGGGTCGCCGGAGAGAGCTCGACGATGGCGTGTGGGGACCGAAACCCTAGGTGCCGGGGAGGGGTCCTCTGCCGCTGTGCTGCGCTGTGCTGCGTGGTTGGGGAGGGGAGAAGAGCTCTGTCTCCGTCTCTGTCTCCGTCTCCATGGCGGAGGTGCTGGACGGATGGAGCTCGACGACGGAGTGGTGGTGGCGTACCACTCTCCCTCTCCGTATCTCCCGTCCCGAGCCTGGTAGATCTGGCCACAACCTGACTTTGTCGGCTCGATCTGCAGGCTGGGAGAGAAGGAGAGGCCGTCGGCGGCGGGAGATTTGAGGGGGACGAGCTCGCCGGCGGCGGCGGCGGCTGATTTGAGGGAACGACAGGCAGGGAGAGGAGGAAGATGAGGACGACGAGGAGCCACGGGGAACGACAGACATGGAGAGGTAGGGCGTGGCCGTGTGCATGGAGAAGCAGGGCGAGGTGTGGGCGCCGGAACCCTAGGATGACGACGGCCTGGGTCGGTGGATGGATCCCAGAGCGGAGCAGAGCGGAGGTCGGGGCGGTGGGTAAGGAGGATGGGGGCGGTGGGCAGGGAGTGGAGTGGATCGAGAGGGGCAAGCGGCGGGAGATCCAAGGAGGAGGAGTGTCTTGGCGGTGGATCCAGAAGGGAGAGAAGGTGGAGAAGGTGGGGAAGTGGGGGCATGGCGGGTTGTGTTAGGGCTAGGTGGGTGAGAGGGTGGGGGGGCGAGGGCTACCGTTGGATCCACGAGCATCCAACGGTGCTTGACGCTTGATCCGCGTGAGATGGCTATGGCCCAATCAGTACGCAGTACGCGTGTATAACGTTATGACCATTTAGCATCGGACGTTATGACCATTCAAAATTGGTCGTGGTCAAATAAAAATAAAGTGTAAAATCATGTCAGCATTTTAATTTTTATGTTTTGAGTGTCCAAAAGGATTTTTTGTGAAGAAGCTATCAAATATTTGCACGAGGTGCATCTTGGATTCCAAACAATGTTGTCTAACAGAGTTTTCACTTTCTTTGCACGGAAAATTCATTTTTCATTTTCCGAGTGCCCAAAAGGAGGTTTTTTTGTGAAGGAACTACCAAATAATTGTTGCAAAAATAGACCAAATCAATTTTATAAAATACTAGGCCATATATAATGCACAATTGACAAAATGGTTGGGTGAAAAAAGTTTTGATCCATCTCTGGTGAAAAAGACAAATTGCCGTCGATTCAGTTGGAAACAGGTCAAATTTGAACTGTAGTTGCCTCGTAGTTTGCTTTTTATTTTTTCCAAAAATCATTTCTAGGTAAATAAGTATCTATTAAATCATAGGAACACCAAAAAAATTCCAAGATTCAACCACTAGCTAGGAACAGTCAAGCCCGCCGTTTTGACCGCATTTTGAAACGGGCATAAAAAATTCAAAAAAATCAAAAAATTGGAAAACCTTCATATTGTGTCATTATATGTGACCAAGTTTCCAGGAAAAATAATAAACTTGTAATACGGTAATTATTTTAAAAAAGTGTTCTCAGAAATGAGCTATCAAGCGTGAAGATTCATGGCTTTCAAGCCAAATGATCAATCTTATGGCCACATTCATGGAATAGTTTGTTCAAATGATCTCATATTGTGCACAAGGGTGCATCTTGGAATTCCAAACAATGTTGTCTAAGAGAGGTTTCACTTTCTTTGCATGGAAAATTCATTTTTCATTTTTCGAATGCCCAGAAGGAGGTTTTTTGTGAAGGAACTACCAAATAATTGTTGCAAAAATAGACCAAATCAATTTTATAAAATACTAGGCCATATATAGTGCACAATTGACAAAATGTTTGGGTGAAAAAAGTTTTGATCCACCTCTGGTGAAAAAGACAAATTGCGGTCGATTCAGTTGGAAACGGGTCAAATTTGAACTGTAGCTGCCTCATAGTCTGCTTTTTATTTTTTCCACAAATCATTTCTAGGTAAATAAGTATCTATTTAATCATATAAACACCAAAAAATTTACAAGATTCAACCACTAGCTAGGAACGGTCAAGCCTGCCGTTTTGACCGCATTTTGAAACGGGCATAAAAAATTCAAAAAAAAATCAAAAAATTGGAAAACCTTCACATTGTGTCATTATATGTGACCAAGTTTCCAGGAAAAATAATAAACTTGTAATACGGCAATTATTTTAAAAAAGTGTTCTCAGAAATGAGCTATCAAGCGTGAAGATTCATGGCTTTCAAGCCAAATGATCAATCTTATAGCCACATTCATGGAATAGTTTGTTCAAATGATCTAATATTGTGCACAAGGGTGCATCTGGGAATTCCAAACAATGTTGTCTAAAAGAGTTTTCACTTTCTTTGAACGGAAAATTCATTTTTCATTTTCTGAGTGCCCAAAAGGAGGTTTTTTTTGTGAAGGAACTACCAAATAATTGCTGCAAAAATAGACCAAATCATTTTTATAAAATACTAGGCCATATATAGTGCACAATTGACAAAATGGTTGGGTGAAAAAAGTTTTGATCCACCTCTGGTGAAAAAGACAAATTGCCGTCGATTCAGTTGGAAACGGGTCAAATTTGAACTGCAGCTGCCTCATAGTTTGCTTTTTATTTTTTTTCCAAAAATCATTTCTAGGTAAATAAGTATCTATTTAATCATAGAAACACCAAAAAAATTCCAAGATTCAACCACTAGCTAGGAACGGTCAAGCCCGCCGTTTTGACCGCATTTTGAAACGGGCATAAAAAATTCAAAAAAAATCAAAAAATTGGGAAACCTTCGCATTGTATCGTTATATGTGGCCAAGTTCCTAGGAAAAATAATAAACTTGTAATACGGCAATTATTTTAAAACAGTGTTCTCAGAAACGAGGTATCACGTGTGGAGATCAATGGCTTTCAAGCCAAATGATCAATCTTATGGCCACATCCATGGCATAGTTTGTTCAAATGATCTCATATTGTGCACAAGGGTGCATATTGGAATGGCAAACAATGTTGCCTAAGGAAATTTTCATTTTCGTTGGACGAAAAAACCATTTTCCATTTTTCGAGTGCCCGAAAGGAGGTTTTTTTGTGAAGGAACTACCAAATAATTGTTGCAAAATTGGACCAAATCATTTTTATAAAATAGTAGGCCATATTTAATGCACAATTGACAAAATGGTTGGGTGTAAAAAATTTTGATCCACCTCTCGTGAAAAAGACAAATTTCCGCCGATTCAGTTGGAAGCGGGTCAAATTTGTACTTCAGCTGCCTCATAGTTTGCTATTTATTTTTTCCAAAAATCATTACTAGTTACATAAGGACCTATTTAATCATAAATACATGGTTTGGTGGCGATACGTCGAGGTTTGGGCGGTGGCCGAGGGCCCCAACTCTAGAGCGCGTAAACTCGCATGCCCATCGCGTGGTCAACGCGTGACCGTAATGTTGCCATGTGTTCTGGGAGGCCTAGGCATGTCTAGTGGGTTGGGAACTACCCAGGTTGGTGCTAGGAAGAAAACTACAACATAAGATTCTCATGAGGAGACCGATCGATGCTCAAATATGAATTAGCAGCCAAGTGTTTGATTAGCGGTATGGGAAATGCACATGGCCAATGGGCGTGTGTTTTGGCTGAGGACGATCATATACTAAGGAGAATGTCTTCACAAATTTTTAGCTCAAAAGGAGGATCCTAGGTGGTACTTGCTTTGCAAAGTACCACGCTGGACAAAAATATGAATGTTGAAGCTGGGCTCAAAATAATGAATGGAGTGAACTGAAATTTTGTGGAGGATCGTTATTTGGGCATAGGAAAGCATTGTAGAAAATTGATACCATTTGGACATGCCAAAGTAGTACTTCCTTCACAATGCTCTTCTATGGACAAAAACTTGGGAAAACTAGTGAGAGAGATTGGATGAATGAAATGAGCTCAAAATTGGTGTTGGTAAGTTACTTAGGTATGGTCATGCGCTGGTAAATTTTCAGATCATTTGGGTAAGCCTAGTTAGTACTTACTTCACAAAGCTTCTCTCGAGGTAGAAACTTTGGAAATTTCCCGAGAAAGATTTACTAGGAAAATTGAGCTGAATATTACCATGTGGCAATGATTTGGGTATGAAAGAGTGCCTAAAAAGTTTGAGGGTAATTGGAGGGGTCTATATAACACTTGCTTTGCAACGTGCCAATTTGGCCATAAAATATAAATTGAACCTGGGATCACATAGATGATTTGACTGAGTTGCAATTTGGAGGAGGGTGATAATTTGGGCATATGAAGGAACTGTATAAATTTTATGTCATTTAGAGATATAAAAAATGTACTTCCTTCACAATGCTTCTAGGTGGACAAAAAGTTTGGAAATTTGCCGAGGAAGATTTGCTAGGCAAATGGAGCTGAATTTTGTCATGCGGTAATGATTTGGATAGGAAAGAGTGCCCAAAAATTCCGAGGGCAATCAAGAATATATAAATAGCACTTCCTTCATAAAGTGTTGTTGTGAACAGAATAGGAAAATGAATATTCTTGAATTAGTTTTGAACTAGGCAAGGAAGGATTTTTACATATTTGATGAAGATATTCCCCAAAGAATTTATGAGATTTTTTTGGGAATTTTGGGAATGACAGAAATATAGGTTGCTTCACAACCTAGGGCAAAAACTGTCACATGGACATGACACATAGGCAAAACTGATGAGGTGGCGCCTAGTCATAGCAACCCACCACAATTTACAAGGCTATGACCATCTATATTGGTCGTAAACAACTAGAAATAAGGCAGCGGACTAGCGCTGTTAGCTTTATGACCATTTCATGTAAGGAAATTATGACCTTTCTGACCAAAATGGTCGCAATGGTTTAGGGTTTGGAGCCCCTCGAACAGCTTTTGACCAATTGGTCTCAAATGGTCATAAATCTATGACCAATTCTTCCAGGGTCACTGACAGAAGGTCATAAGTTGACATATTTCTTGTAGTGATTGTTTTTTAGAATAATAGTTTTAAACTCAAACAGTGACATCATACTATTAACTCCTGAGGGTTAATAGGATTGACATCTTACTATTATCAGGAAAACAACAACTGCAGACTTGGAAACGAGGGGGAATAAAACCCTGAGGTTAAGCGTACTGACGCTGGAGTAGTGGGAGGATGACCGGTGGGAAGTTAGATGATTTGGAATGATGAGGGGTGATTAGAGATTAGAGGAGCAGTGATGAGTGGTTGTGATTAGAGATTAAATTGTAAAATAATTCATAAATTTGAAAATCGAGAAAAAATTTCAAAAAAATCATTTTTTTTAAAAAAACCTTTAGTACCGGTTGGTGTTACCTACCGGGACTAAAGGTGTAGCTCCAGACAGCGGCCACGTGGTGGGCCTTTAGTCCCGGTTCGTATAAGAACCGGGACTAAAGGAAGGGGCCTTTAGTGCTGATCCTTTAGTCCCGCTTCCAGAACCAGAACTAAAGGCCCTCTAGAACCGGGACAAATGAGCCTTTTTCTACCAGTGCATGTACAAAAAATTTGCTCTCATGGACTAAAAACAATCACGAGCTAGCTGAATCAATGGACACTCCATGAGAATATGAACAAGCATACTAAATAACACGAAGCATAGTAATTCATTCCAAGCTATTTTGAGAATTCATTTCAGTGAACTATGTTGTGATTCGAGTTTTCTTAACCTAGATGATATTATCTTGGATTTGAAATGACGGTCTACATTTATCCTTTTTTTATAGTTGTGAAGACCAAATTTAGATAATTGTACCGGTTGTGATGTCTGCATTCTTTGTACACGTGTTTTACGTCAGTGTTCTTCATAGGTAATGCCCTTCTTGGCCATGGCAAGATGTAATGCTATGAACTTGGCTTGATACCTTCCTTATTATGTGCTTTTCTTTTGCAGGATGCTGCTGAGCTTGGAAAATATTATGCTCTTCTCTATAACGAACTAGTGATATTCAATCTGCTTCTGCTGGTACCTAAAAGTTGGCTGCCTTCTCCACCGAAGGTGGTTGGTCAGGCTGGTAGTGACGGTTCTTGGATCCCACTATTAGCACCTGCGGCGAGTTGGGGAGACAGAGTCACCAGTGAAAACCGAGCCGACTCCGGTCATGTCGGGCGATGGCGGCGTCGACGTCGTTACCCTGATGAAGACATCATCAAGCAACTACCGTCAACCTGCTCGTGCCGCTCCGGGAGAAATCCTAAGATCTTCGGATCGGATGATGGCGGCGCGTTGCGGTGTCGTGTTCCCTATTTGGGGCATCGTTTGTGGAGCGACGCCGGATGGAATAGGCGTGAGGTGGTCTGGCATGCCTTCTCTCGCGTAGACGACGGCGGGTCTCGGCGGCATGGAGCAGCAGTGCTCGCCGGTGGGCGTGCGATGATGGACGAGCGCAAGATGGTGGCGTTGTCTGGCGTCGTGGCGGCATCGACGGCAGCTAGACCGGGTAAGATAGATGTAGCAGTACATCACTGACGATGAATTGGTGGCAGGTGACTTTGGCGGCCTCATACCCGGCAGACGTCCTGATTGAGGAGTGCGCTAGACTGGTGGGTGCGCCATACCCGGCAGTCGTCCTACTTGGGACCTCAGGTCTAGATGTTAGGTTTGGCTTCGAGCTCTGTTTCGTATTGGGCCCAGACTATCAACATCACTACATCAATTGGATAGGAGTAGCGACAGATGTTGTCTAGACGGTGGCTTTAGACGATTGAAGAGCAGCAAAAAAATTCTACGCTAAAATTTGTAGATTTAACTCCAACTATTGCATTATGATGTTGTCTGTATTAATCTATCTATGAACCATATATGTAGCAAACTTTATGTTTAGCCTCCATGCTCATGTCCAATCACCGCAGATTGGATGGCGTGTTGAAATAGAGGGTGTGGATCAATGAGGGTCTTGAGCCATTCTTATCAGGCTAGGGGATGTGTGCTATTTTTTATCTCTTGTTGCAGCGCGCGAGCATGTTTACTAGTAATTAATCATGTCAAGTTGGTTTTCGTCAATGTTATGATGATGTGTTATGTTCTCCCTCTTCTAGTGACACTAGTAGAAAAAGGGCCTTTAGTCCCGGTTCTGGAACTGGGACTAAAGGGTCGGGACTAAAGCCCCCCCCTTTAGTCCCGGTTGTGTTACAAACCGGGACTAAAGGCCCTCCACGTGGCCGTTGTCTGGAGCACCAACCGGGACTAAAGAAATTTGTTTGAATTTTTTTGGAATTTTTTTATTTTTTCTTGGTTTTCAAATATCCGAATTATTTGTATTTAATCTCTAATCACCCCTCATCACTGCTCAATTTAATCTCTAATCTTTAATCACCCCTCATCACTGCTCAATTTAATCTCTAATCTTTAATCACCCCACATCACTGCTCAATTTAATCTCTAATCTTTAATCACCCCTCACTACTCCAGCTTGAGCACGCTTAACTTTCGAGTTCTATTACCCATTGTTTCCAAGTCTGCACTTGTTGTTTTCCTGATGTAACACCCCAAAAATTTGACCAAGTTTTAAATGATAAAATTTTGCTAGGAGTTTTAAAACTTTTATTTCTGTGGATTTCAGAAACTTCCTTTCTGTATTAAGGAGTCTTTTCCAAGTAAGAGTTTTCCCAAAACATATTGGACTTCTATGCTCTCTGTATAACATTCTTTTAATCAATAGATTTATTTATTAAATTATTTCCTCCTGAGCTTTAATCATTAAAGTGAATCTTTTTAAATTTTTGGAGCTCTTTTGAACTACAACCATTTGATATATTTGGCTAAAAAATCCAACCATAATTTGGAGATGTCATGTGATGTCTCTAAATCACTTTTATGCAATAGTATAATTATTTCTTTTCATATTTTGAGCTTTACACCTGTTTTTCAAATCTGGTCCAGTGGACACTTTTAAACTATAACCTTATTAAATGTTTCCCTAGAGCCTCCACCAAAATATGGGATGTCAGTGGTAGCATACCATCCAACTTCATGCAAAAACATTGTGGTGATCTTTGGAAGAATTGAGTGAACCAACCTCTTTTGCATTCTGGCCCAGACTTGTGCTTTCTACTGCAACCCTATTATTTCTTGCTCTAGTGATCTTGTGCTTTCTCATGCTTGTAGTCAACCCTGCTAAACCCCTTAATCCAGGAGCATGCACTTATTGGATCAGTTTTGGTTCATGAAATGATGCCGTTTATCTCCTGTCCAGAATTGAGTTTTTGCAAAACTTGCACTAACAAGTTTCTGCATTTGACAAACCAACCTTAGCACTCTCTCTTGCATCTAAGGAGACACTGACCTGTAGAATCTGGCCACTCCAAGAAATGCCTAAGTACCTTTGGCATTTTGTCAAACACCTGGAGTGCATGATCAGATTTGACATGAATTGCTGTTGGCATTGTGAACTTGGTCTCCTGACCAAACCACCTTGTCCTCTGAGCTTCACTCTATCAACAACCTAGCTCTGTGGCTTGCCACCCTCACCTGTGACCTGTAGCATGCCACGGCATTACGTCGAACACCTTCAGTGCATGCACTGGATGCGCCCAGAGCACGCTTATTGCACGAGCGGCACCCGAGTCGCCGCGTCACGCCCCGCACCCGTTCCGACTCGTGACCCTCTGCAGCTAACCGCCACGTACCCCCCTTGCATCGCCACGCCACCCCGACCACCCTGGCACGCTGCAGCACCGTCGTCCGTGCGTTCTTGGCGGCACGCCGGCGTCCTCAGTGGCTCCAGCCCCGGTCGGCGCCGCCCAAGCCACCCCGGCTCGCCACCTGGCCCGTGGAACAGCACGAACTCATCCACAAGCGTGTCCGCTAGCGTTCGTCGCCGCCACGACGCCCTGCAAGCTACAGAGAGGCGGTTCGCCGGCGTCCTCATCCACCGCCGCGGAACCGACCCCGATCACCTATTTAGGGAGCCCCGAGCTCGTCTCCGCACACAGGCGACTCCAAGCCATCCCCCTAGGACACCCTTTGGCAACCAATCGACCCGGGGAGGTCATCTTCCCCACCTCCGGCAACAACGGCCGCCGCCATTGCCCCAGCTCTTCCAACGCCACCAGGGCTTCCCCCTCCCATTTCTCTTCACCAGAAACCCTCTCATCCTCCCGTGAACCATTCCCACTACTCGATTTTGATCGGGACTCACCACGGTAGAAATTTCACTTTGCCCGACAGCCTTCTCCGCCGCGAAGCTCGCCGCCGGCAGCTCTCTCCATCCCCTCCTGCCTGGCGACCACCGGAAGGATCGCCCTTGCGTGGCGGATCCATCCCCGCCCTCGAGGCCCTGCGAGAAGCCGCCAATCGCCGGCGACGATCGCCGGAGCCCCGCCTCGCTCGGGCAGAGGAGGGAGACGACGCGCGGCGACTGGTCAAACCTGACCAGTGGGCCCCGTGGACCCACTGTTAGTGACGCAGCTCCGCCTCCACGTGTTTAAGTGAAGGCGTAATCCACCGCAGTACGTTTCTCCCGCTTCGAAAGCATATTCCTCTCTGAAACGTTTTCTTTTCTGTTTTATTATGAAAAACAGATTTTGACCAAAACTTTGACTGGTTATATCTTTTTGAATATAACTCCAAATGAATTAATTCTTTTTCCTACATCTCTCAAATTCTGTCTAGTTTATTTTAAGATTTATTTGAAAAAATTTCAAACAACTTTTTTTGTACTGTTTTTGAAATATGTGTTATTTGCATATTTTTGAAAGTAGGATTTTGGAGAGAGGAAAGGAAGCTTTCAGAAGTTTTGGAGTGCACCCTGCCTTTCCACACATTGAAGGCAAGCAATCTGAACCCCGGCATAATATCTTTGTGTGTTCGATGACACGTTTATAACATCACCTCACTTTGGAGAAACTTGTTATTTCATGTGATATGATCATATGCATGGGTGCATGTTATTGATTTCCATGCTATTGGAAATGAACACACTTGTGATGATAATCATCCTCATGTGCCTTGCATGCATACCGGCAGGAACCCGGGGAAACCTCTGCCTTGGGTAGGCATGAGTTTGTCGCCGGTCTCCGTCGGGACGGTTATGTCTGGTATGGCATGGCAAGGTGATATGAGCGGTGACTCTGTTGGTTGAAATATATTCGTTATGCTAATCATGCAGGGAATACTTAAACCTCCTGAGTCGACCGTAGATCGAGTCTTGTGCCAGTAACCCCCATACTTGCTTCGTACTACCACTTGTCTCTATAATGTGTAGGGTACGGTTCAGTAAGTTGTCAACCCCTTTCCTAGCACACACCGTACAGAGAGGCCAAGGTGGAAGATACTGGAGGCATCCGGTAGTCATGCCACCGGGTCCGGGAGCATGGGTGTTTCGGTTGTAGCCGAAGGGGGTAGCTCCCCAGTTTGCGCGCGGTATAAATTTTGTGATCCCATGTTACGTCGAGGTTGTAGCCTCCCCACTTAGAGTTTGCTTGACAGGTGTCGTGGGTGATTCCAGACACGTGTGAGTTAAGCTGGTGTGTGCAAGTTAGGTGTGTTTTCAACAAAAACACCGTAGACGGATTTAGTCTCGATGGACTAAAGAAATCCGTTACTCGTGGGTAAAGAGTACACCCTCTGCAGAGATTAAACCTATTCGAATAGACGTGTC
The DNA here is from genome assembly GCA_021437245.1 of Aegilops speltoides. NCBI lineage: Eukaryota > Viridiplantae > Streptophyta > Magnoliopsida > Poales > Poaceae > Aegilops > Aegilops speltoides. The sequence goes on along the minus strand of CM038143.1, from coordinate 566,966,035 downwards.
CATGGTTAAGGATTACAGTCTGGGATGGGTCAAGTGTCGGTCTTAGTGTCGGTCTTCGGAGGTGAAACTGTTAAACCCGAACTGGAATTACTACTTGTGACTTATGATAATTATGATGATTATTATTGTTGACTAACCTGTGATATTATTGTTATTATCGAGTATCTCTGGGATGGTTCTATCTCCGGGATATTCACTATGATTGTTCTTTTAAAGCCCTTTATGTGGTGTCGCTCAGATGCCCGACTGTGGCATTTCTTTTAAAGCCCTTTATGTGGTGTCTCTCAAACGCCCGACTGTGGCATTTCTTTTAAAGCCCTTTATGTGGTGTCGCTCAGACGCCCGACTGTTGCATTTCTTTTAAAGCCCTTTATGTGGTGTCGCTCAGACGCCCGACTGTGGCATTTCTTTTAAAGCCCTTTATGTGGTGTCGCTCAGAAGCCCGACTGTGGCATTTCTTTTAAAACCCTTATGCGGTGTCGCTCAGACGCCCGACTGTGGCATTTCTTTTAAAGCCCTTTATGTGGTGTCGCTCGACCTTTGACCGTGGCATTTCTTTTAAAGCCCTTTTGTGGTGTCGCCACACGCCCGATCGTGGCATTTCTTTTAAAGCCCTTTATGTGGTGTCGCCGACGCCTCGATCGTGGCATTTCTTTTAAAGCCCTTTATGTGGTGTCGCCGACGCCTCGACCGTGGCATTTCTTTTAAAGCCCTTTATGTGCTGTCGCTCAGACGCCCGACTGTGGCATTTCTTTTAAAAGCCCTTTATGTGGTGTCGCTAAGACGCCCGACTGTGGCATTTCTTTTAAAGCCCTTTATGTGGTGTCGCTCAGTCGCCCGACTGTGGCATTGCTTGTTATTTATTTCATAAATCTTAGTACTACTATGTTATTGCATTTTTTATAATTAACATGCTTGCACGCATCAGAGTTTTATTTATCTTTCGTGACTGACGTCATGAGCATAATAATATTTATAGCACATCATTGTTATATTATACCCGTATTCATAATGTTTGCGAGTACATTCAAAGTACTCACAGGCTTGTCCCTGGCTATTGTCTTGGCCAGATTCCTTGCACGGAAAGGAGCGACCTCATTGGCAGCCCCGGAACGCTTTGCTCACTATAAGAAACAGTTCCGGCTTGTCCTTTTCTATAAAAAGGATTAGGCCACCTTGTTGCACCATGTTACTATCATTACTTGTTAGTTGCTACAAATTATCTTGCTATCAAACTGTCTGTCACCACTATTTTACATCACTTGCAGAGAATACCTTGCTGAAAACCACTTATTGATTCCTTGTGCTCGTTGTTGGGTTCGATACTCTTACTTATGAAAGGACTAAGATTGATCCCCTATACTTGTGGGTCTTCAACAGCCCACCATACTAACTTGTGCTGGGGGCACGGCGGGGAGCACTTAGTAGTAGCGTCGTCTGTCTGCGCCCGAGCTGCTACTATTCTCTACCTATAGTGCGCTGTTTTTACCCGCGCTACTACTAAGTAGCAGTAGCGCTGCCTTACTAACTCGCACTATCATTAAGTGGTCGCCTATAGGGGTTTTCCTAGCCGTGCTACCTCCGCCACTGCCTCCTACATGCCACAACGCTAAGGAGCTGTGGATGTCGCACACGCTTCCTTAGGTTCAGGCGGTATTCAAGTCGCTTCCTCCCAATGAGACGTTACAGAAGCTGAGCCAGCTAACTCCTGCTTGGCTGCTCCTCCATCCAATGTGGAGCACTTAGGCTCCATCTACGACCATGAGGCCGTTGTCGCCATCTCGGATGAGGATGTGCAAGCGAGGAATCGGGCACACCTTTTTGTTTTAATTAGATTTGATTTTGTGATTTCAAGAGTGTTGTTCATATCTGTGTAAAATGTGGATGCCAGCTAGTTTAATATTAATGTTTGAGTAAGGTTCAGTTTAATTAATGTTTTAACTAGATTAGTGTAACATGCTGGGGTTATCTGACAGTAGGTGTTCACTGACATTGGGACCCACAGGACAAAGCGAGCATCAGCCACATGGCACATGACTTCTATTACTGGCATCTACCGTCCATGGTGCAATACTTATAATTTGTTAGTTAGTGGCGTTGCATGCCAAACGCCACAGATGAGATATATACAAGCGGCGTTGAGTGTGGACGCCGGTAGTACCGGCTTACCACTGCCGTTACACTAGCGGCATCGGCACCTACTGCCACTAAATACATTTTTTGAAGGCCGCTAGTAGGCATTTATGCACTTATATCTTACTAGTTTGACTCGTATGCTACTAAGTTGTATAGTTTCTTGTTGAGTTATTCTTCCATTTGCCAATATCCTTTTGATTTTAACAATTTATATCTTTGGTCTTCTATCTGTTTTGTAGAAATTGCTAAAATTATTCAATTCACATTTACCCCCTCTGGTCAATATCTTTTTTTAGGACATTGCTCTGGTCGATATCTGATCCTACAAGTTTCTACCACTAAACATACTCACCGACTAGAGAAATATATACTACTTCCTTGTGTTCTGGGCCCATCAGAAACGGGACTGCCGATATAGTTAGGTCGATTCATTCATGTCTTATAAGGTTGTTTTTTTAACTTATAAATCGCGAGGCCATGCAAACCTAAAATTACCAGATCAAATATCACACATGACAAAATCAAATAGAACACCTAGATTTGGCAATCATTATGTATTCTTAGATGCATGTCACAGGAAGATTTTATTATTGGATCACATCATTGGTCCATTTTTCGACATGATTGTTCAATGCAACTCTACCAACAGACACGGCACCAACAATGCCAATAGTATGGTACGCCGTGGAGACACCATGAGGCTACGAGTTCCGCTCCAAACAAATTTTTGCAGGTCACCTGGCATTCTGACAGATTGCACTCACGGCTGATAGTAGCAAGATAATCCTTGCATGTTTTTCTTTGTGGGTGAACTAGATCCTCGCATTTATCTGTAATGGAAAACACACACCATAAAAAGAAGTCCAAATTGGGAAACATATGAAAATATTCATGATGTTTAAGTGACAATATTATCCTACTTTGTTGATAGGAAAACGGAAACATATATAGGGATGGGGAGATCGATTTCTACCAATATGAATGGAATTTCCTAGGTGCACAAGCACCATAAGGCAAAGAAGAATAGCTTTCCCTTCCATAAGAGAAGACACAAACTTCTTACTCCTGAGCCGGTTTGGGCGTCTAGAAGCATTGTATCTTTATATATAGACTAATGGCTAGAGAATATTTACTCCCATCTCGCTCAAAATGAGATCACAAAGATTTGGCCGTCTCACCATACTTAATTTGTAAAATATGGTTCTATCTATAAGATGGTATCCATTTCATCGATTTTATCTTTCCATCTATGCGAATATAAATTTAGAAGATATTCTTAAGTGTGTGCCATCAAATGCGATATCATCTCAAATCTCTATCTCTACTACCTAAAAGAAACGGAGTGTTCCGTCTCCCGTCTTACGTTTCGTCCGACTTCTTCATCACCCCCGACGTACGCTCCCTTCCCCCTCCTCTTCCGATTTTTCACCCCCACCAATTTTAAAACCGGAAGGTCTTCCTCCCACAGCATAGTTTCCTCCAAATCAAAGGTAGATCACGGGAAAACCCACGCATGCACGACTCTCGTGGGATACCTCCGCTAATATCTCTCGATCCCTTCCATCTATACCTCCTAAAATCTCTCTCGATCCCTTCCATCTATACCTCCAAAAATATCTGTTAGTACTGGCAGATAATCAACCAATCAGTCATGCTTTCCATTGGGCTTCCAATTGTATAAAACCCGACGCACAATCGCTCCATGTCACCTGACCTGAAAAGCTTCGGGATGGCCTCGTGCACAATCGCTCATGTGCTCTATTGTTACCTGGCGGTTGTGTTGCGTGGGACCTCGCCATCCATCATGATCAATGCATCTCGTCCGCCGTGTTGTGCGATCTCGCCCCAACCTCCGTCCGCCGCGCCTTCCAATATCCTCGGTGCCCATCTGCCATTCCGCCCGTTCGCCGCGATCTTCCTCCATTGACTGATAGAATTGGCACCAGGCGAGCATCAATCACCGCACGGGGAGCCCGGCAGCTTGTGGCGGACTCGAGCACGCTGAGACCTGACCAGTGACGCCCCGAAGGCCGAGCCGTTGCAGTAGAAGAAGGTGCATCGGACTGACGCGGTGGTGTGCATCGCCCACGACGAACACGCCTCTGACCAGATTGAGCGGAGCGACGTCGCGCTAACAACTAGCATGGCCAGCACCACGAGGTACTGGTGCAAGAACATCCACGCCACGTACAGGTATATGCTGGAAGAATAATATGACCTGAAGCATGTCATAGCAGCTCCCTGATGCTGTTATGTTGGTGCAATCTTCCAGATCTCGCCGGATGAGAAGGCAATTATTTTCACGCCCAGGTGTTAATGGATTTAGCCGCTCCACCCTTGATGATTCCTTTAAAGGTAGGTTGCTTTGTCAATTATTATTTTACCCATGAATACCTGATGTATCAGTTAACTGGTTTGCCATATCTCCCTACAATGTGTGAGATAATAGCAAATAATTGTGCAACTTTGTTTTGTCATGATGTATCGACAAATTTCTGTCTTAACCTACAGGTTGCTAAAAATGACAGCAGAAAATAACACAATTCTACCCAACTGGCGATCGACCGAACCCTGATCATCAATCTTGTGTACGTGTGTATGCGTGTTCATCAGGAATCAGCATGCGGATATATGGATTTTGGGCGCCATCTGCTAATCTATCACCGGTGGGGTGGACAAACCATCCTGATACGTGCACGCCGCGGTTTGTCGGGTCAAAATTGTTTTAGCCAGCAGAGGCGGAGGCAGCACAGTTGGCAGACAAAAGCGGGGAATGTTAAACGAGATGCATGTGTGTCCTTTCCCTCCGCAAGTGAAGGGAGGAAAGCTGCGAGCTTTGAAGGCGCTGCCCTCATCGACGGCGACAACCACAGCGAACAGCGCAGAAGAGGCCGGGGACATGGCGCGGCGACGGGAGCAGGACAACCTCGAGGTCCCACACAACGGTAAGTCTGTCGCTGCCACTGTCGGCTGCATGGCCGGCGTCTGCGACTCTCTTCAGCTGATCAATGTGCTCGCGGCAACCATCGTCTTGCATGGGAGATGACCACTGCTCTGAATTTGTACTACCACTGCTCTGAATTGAGATCTGTGCAACTTTTTAGGGGTGTACCAAGGTGTACCAAAGCATTTCCTATTTTAATTTTTAACTTAATGTGATTGCGATTTAGTTTTGCTCATTTATTGAAAAAGGTTTTGGAACTATACAATGAGATGGTGTGTACTATTTCTACCTTCAATAGAGAAGTTAAAGATATAGATTTAGATTTGCATCACGTAATCTAATCGTAGAAAAGCTGAATTATTTATGCACAAAAGTGGTTGTTGTGATTATATTTATCCTGGATTTTGTTATAGCCATCTATGCAGGGACATTTTGATACGATAATTTACTACTCCCTCTGTCAACAAATATGAGATGTTTTTCGTTAAAAAAACAAATATAAGATGTTTTAGATTACTAAAATAATATCATGACTATTTATTCACAAAAATACTATATTTAGATATATATGATATTTTAAAGAAGGGACAATGAACATATATGGAAGTAAATGAATATGGCTGAGAACTAATACTTTTCTGCCGACCCGTTCACGCAGCTATGGTAGTGGTTTTGTCCAAAATAATCATGTTTTATTGCCATGGGAGCGTTTATTCCCGTTGCAACGCACGGGCAGATACCTAGTCTAGTATTAAATACCATATCACTTGAGTACTCGCACATTGGACATGGTATAGAGTACAGGTGACCATCACCTGTCAATTCTGCACACACAAAAAACTAGCTCTCTACACAAATGATGTCACAGAAAACCTGTAGGTATTAGTGTAGCATGTTTACACTGGAAAATCATGCACTGAAGGAACGGATAGTTATACGTGATAGGAATATTTCATCCCAGTTTTTGGGTTGTAGTTTTGTAGACTTGCAGTCATGCAGTTAACATTGCAATTATGCACTGAAAGAAAAAAAAATCAAAGGCCCTCTAGAGGAATCAGTCCAACTCAAGCGGTAGTCTATCTGAATTCTTAAAGGATGGTTGGATATTCTGCCGAAATATGGCAAAAGTAATATAGAACGAAATTGAACGCATGGTAGGCAGATCATTCATTGATCCATCTGTTGCCGTTGATTCCCACCCCTTGTGTCAAATAGACTATGATCAGCCACCGACACCGAGGTTGTTTGGATGTCTTACGATTGTTAGATGAAAGGCTTGTAGACCATGTATAGGTAGAAATACGTGACATCTTGTCACGTATGAGTTGTACCGTATACGTACTGTATATGATGTTTCCGGCCGGGTTGTTAGTTAGATTGATCCTATCCTGGTATAGCTTGGAGTAGAGGTCAAGTTAGCTAACAACCTACGCTATCTTGTAATCTGTTGTGACTATAGAACATGCATGCGTCCCTGCCGAACAAGCATACGCTTCTAGCCTCTAATTATTTCATGGTAATCAGAGCAATCCTCGAGCTCATCCATGGCGACGTCTTCAAGTTCATTCCCCTCCTCGCCGTTCGTGCACGCCTCCACCGAGAAGCTCACCAAGGGCAATCAGGCTCTGTGGCGGGCGACCGTGCTCTCCGTCATCCGGGGAGCTCAGATGGCGAAGTACCTCGACGTTGAACAAGCACCGCCGCCCATGCAGATCGACGTGACCTCCTCCGACGGGAAGACCACGGCGAAGGCGCCGAACCCTGCCTTCCAGACCTGGTATGCGCAAGACCAACAAGTTTTCTCATACCTTCTGACGACTCTCCCTCGTGAGATAGCCATTCAGGCTGCGTCCTGCCACACCTCGGCGGAGCTGTGGAACACGGTTGAGGGGATGCTTGCATCTCGCACCCGCTCCCAGACCACCAACGTCCGCATCGCCCTCGTCAACGTTCAGAAGGGCAACCTATCCATCACCGACTACGTCGGGAAAATCAGAACCCTCTACGAAGAATTGATCGCTGCAGGGAAGAGGGTGGACGAAGAAGATATCGTCTCCCACATCCTAGCCGGACGTGACGAAGAGTTCGGCCCTGTGGTTTCTGCCATGTGCTCTAGGGTAGAACCAGTCACCGCGGCTGAGTTGTTCTCTCAGTTGCTCAGCTTCGAGGCGAGGCTGAATCTCCGTGGCGGCGGATTGCAGTCATCTGCCAAGGCTGCCACCCGAGGTCGCAGACAAGGCAGCGGTGGTGGTGACCGCGGCCGCAGACAGGCCGACAATGGTGGTGACCGCGGCGGCCATGGCTACTCCAAGCCAGGAGGCCGCAACGGTGGACATGGCGGCGGACACGATGGCAACAACGACAGCGGCGGAGGCAACTACAACAACCATACCTCCGCCCCCAGGGTTCAGTGCCAAATCTGCGGGAAGATGGGCCATCCGGCGTGGAAATGCTGGAAACGATACGATGAATCCTACCAAGGCGTGGTGGAGAAATCGTCCAATCTTGCAGCTCCACAATATGGGGTGGACACCAACTGGTATCTTGACAGTGGTGCCACCTACCATATCACCGTCGACCTGGACAAGCTGACCGTGCGCGACCGCTACAACGGCAACGAGCAGATCCACACCGCGAGTGGTTCAGGTATGGTTATTGAACACGTTGGTCATTCGGCTATTCACACCCTAGATCGTGATCTCTATCTAAACAATATACTTCACGCACCCGAAGCCAACAAAAGTCTTATCTCTGCTAGTCGTCTTGCCGTTGACAATAATACTTTCGTTGAAATTCATCCCTATTCTTTTTTTGTAAAGGAACGGGGAACAAGGAAGGTACTCCTTCAAGGCAAGGGTAGACGAGGTCTCTACCCCGTAAGGCACAAGGGCACCAGCGTCAACAAGCAAGTGCTAAGTGCCACCAAGATATCTTTGGATAGGTGGCATTGACGCTTAGGACTTCCATCTCCAGTTATTGTTAGCAAAGTCGTTAGTCAGAATAATCTCCCGTGTGCCAGTGATTTCAATAAAGAGTCTGTATGTGATGCTTGCCAAAAAGGCAAAAGTCACCAACTTCCTTATCCAAATTCAATAAGTGAATCAAAGTTTCCTCTAGAACTTGTGTTTTCCGATGTTTGGGGTCCTGCTGTTGAAACAGTAGGAAGAAAGCAATACTATGTGAGTTTCATCAATGATTTCAGTAAATTCACTTGGATATATCTCATCAAACACAAGTCTGAGGTGTTTAAAAAATTTCATGATTTTCAGAATCTTGTAGAAAGACAGTTTGATCGCAAGATTCTTGCTCTCCAAACAGATTGGGGGGCGGAGTATGTAAAACTAAATTCCTTTTTCACCCGCATAGGCATATCTCACCATGTCTCTTGTCCTCATGCCCATCAACAGAATGGGTCGGCTGAGAGTAAGCATCGACACATAGTTGAGGTAGGCTTATCACTTCTTGCCCAAGCTTCTATGCCTTTGAAGTTTTGGGATGAAGCCTTCATTGCTGCAACCTATTTGATAAATAGGACTCCTAGCAAAGTTATCAACTTCGAAACACCTTTTGAACGACTGTTTCATGAAAAAAAAAACTATTCTATCCTTCGCACATTTGGGTGTGCTTGCTGGCCCAACCTTCGACCATACAATAATCATAAACTCCAATTCCGATCGAAACAATGTGCTTTCCTTGGGTACAACAATCTCCACAAAGGATTTAAATGCCTTGATATCTCCACCGGACGTGTCTATATCTCTGGGGATGTTGTATTTGATGAAAACGTTTTTCCTTCTGCTACACTTCATCCTAATGCCGGTGCACGTTTACGTGCTGAGATTCTTTTGCTTTCCCCAGACCTATTAAACCCTACTGATCAAGGGGGTGAAAACACTGCTGATATCAGTTGTTTAATAACCCTAACCATGGTGGAGACAGCGGTGAAAAAAGCGGCACTCCAAACTATGATATTATGCAGCAACAGAGAACTCCTGGCATCGTGGGACACGAGGCAGATACGCCTGTAGACGCGAATCCCGCGAGATACGACGCCAGCACGCAGGCTGACACGGCAACGGATCCCCAGGCAGATCCTCCGACGCCGCCTGCCTCCCCTGGAGATCGGTCGGGTGGGCCGACTGATGATTGGTCAGGTGGACCCGATGTCTCATCGCCCTCCTCTGGTGTGCGCCACGCGTCGGGCGCTGGTGCGAGTGGAACAGGCACGCCCGCGTCGTCACATGCAGTCGCCAGCGCGTCGACTGGTCCATTTGGACGCTCCCCGAGCGTGTCCTCGTCGTCACGTGCAGCGGGCGGTGTGCCGCCCGGTCCGTCTACGCGCTACCCGGGCCCAGGTACGTCACCTGTGTCCGTGCGCAAGCCGAGCGCAGCAGTCGAGGAGGGTTCGCCCGTTGGTGGTTCACTGGACGAGGGCGGGCCGGATCTTCTTCGTCTGTTGATCCAGTACACGACCACACACCGGCACGTATGACTACACGTGCACAAAGAGGTATGTTGAAACCAACAAAGTTAAAGATGGAACAGTAAGGTATGACAAGAACTTCAAGTGTGCAAATTTTGCCTCTACTGGTGAACCACAAAGTCTAACAGAGGCATGAGTAACCATGATTGGAAAAATGCTATGAATATAGAATATGATGCACTCATGAGAAACAAAACTTGGCATTTAGTTCCTTCAAAGCAAGGGAGGAATGTGATAGATTGTAAATGGGTGCACAAGGTCAAAAGAAAATCTGATGGTACAATAGACAGGTACAAGGCTAGACTGGTGGCTAAAGGTTTCAAGCAACACTATGGTATTGATTATGAAGATACTTTTAGTCCAGTTGTTAAGGCTGCTACGATCAGGCTTGTTCTGTCTATTGCTGTTTCCAGGGGTTGGAGTCTTCGTCAATTGGATGTTCGGAATGCGTTCTTACATGGCGTTCTCGAGGAAGAGGTTTATATTCGGCAGCCACCTGGTTTTGAGGATGGATCAAAACCACAGCATATATGTAAGTTGGACAAGGCCCTGTATGGTTTAAAGCAGGCACCTAGAGCTTGGTATTCAAAGCTGAGTATGAAACTGCAACAACTTGGTTTTCGAGCCTCTAGAGGAGATACTTCACTGTTCTTCTTGAAGAAAGGGAAGGTGATCATTTACATGTTAATTTATGTTGATGATATAATTGTTGATAGTTCATCTCAAGATGCTACCTTGGCCCTGTTAAGAAATTTGAGAAGTGAGTTTGCACTCAAGGACCTGGGTGACTTGCATTATTTTCTAGGCATTGAAGTTAAAAAAATGCATGATGGTATTATCTTAACTCAAGAAAAATATGCCAAGGATATAATCAAGCGTGTAGGTATGAAGGATTGTAAGCCTTACACTACACCTATGTCAACTACTGATAAGCTGTCATTATATGAAGGAAAAATACTAAGTTCAGAGGAAGGGACTAAGTATAGGAGCATAGATGGAGCAGTTCAGTATTTAACTCTGACCAGACCTGATATATCTTTTGATGTAAACAAAGTTTGTCAGTTCTTACATGCTCCTACTTCTGTACATTGGACAACAGTAAAGAGGATATTAAGATACATCCAAGGGAGCTCTGGAATAGGGCTAAAATTGTGTAGATCTCCATCAACTGCAATAAGTGCATTCTCTAATGCAGACTGGGCTGGTTGCCCAGATGATAGGAGATCTACTGGAGGTTTTGCTGTTTTCCTTGGATCTAATCTCATATCTTGGAATGCAAAGAAACAAGCAACAGTGTCACGTTCTAGTACTGAAGCAGAATACAAGTCACTGGCTAATGCAGCTACTGAGGTAATGTGGTTAGAAACCCTACTTGATGAATTGGGTGTTGGAAGATCACACGTGTCACAACTTTGGTGTGACAATCTGGGTGCAACTTATCTGTCTGCAAATCCTGTATTTCATGTAAGAACAAAGAATATAGAAATTGATTATCATTTTGTTCGTGAAAGAGTAGCACAGAAACTACTTGAAATACAGTTCATTCCAATAGGAGATCAAGTTGCTGATGGCTTTACTAAGCCTCTACAAGTTCGGCAGTTCCAAGCCCTCAAGAACAATCTGAACCTTGATATGTTGAGATTGAGAGAGGATGTTAGATGAAAGGCTTGTAGAGCATGTATAGGTATAGATACGTGACATCTTGTCACGTATGAGTTGTACCGTATATGTACTGTATATGATGTTTCCGGAGGGGTTGTTAGTTAGATTGATCCTATCCTTGTATAGCTTGGAGTAGAGGTCAAGTTAGTTAACAACCTACACTATCTTGTAATCTGTTGTGACTATATAACATGCATGCGTCCCTGCCGAACAAGCATACGCTTCTAGCCTCTAATTCTTTCAACGATTGTGCAGTTTCATTTTAGTCTTTTTTCAGAGAGAGCGAAAATTTCAGTTTAGTGATCTTCATCGGTAGAACAGAGCAGAGCTCTTGGGCTTGGTTGGATGTGGCACCCTTGGGCTTGGGCATGGTCTCATTGTCCCCTCCGATGAGCTCAATGCTGCCCTCCCGGGAGAGGAAATAATGGCCTTGGTCACGAACGGCGATCCTGTAGAGGATGCCTTTGTCTGCAGGAGGCTGTCAGCAACAACCGGTGGCAGCGCCACGTCAAAACCAGCCCATGATCCCTGTTGGCGCCACTCCTCTCGCACCGCCCACTTCTTCTTCCTCTCGGCTGCCTCGCACAACTCTCTCTTCTCTCAATCTCTATCATCTCTCTTGTACTTTCTCTCAAGAACACACAAGACAAGGAGAAACACACACACACATGTACCAAGGGAAACCAGAAGAGCTTTGCCGTGAGGCCCTTCCCTTGGTGTACACACCGCTACATTTTTGCCTACAGCCCTCACGGCTTCTCATTCTCGTTCATTTGCTGAACTTATATATACATAGGGTGCTAACCATCACGCATCACTCGGCAGCCACATCTGGCCACTACCTCCATGCACGCATGCACTCACACCGGCCATCACACTTGACTCGGCCAACACTTGCACATGCACTAACTAACTCATGCACTAACCATGGTACCAACGGCTAACCTGGTCTTCCTCTCCTAGAATCACTCCAGCGACCCGGCCACTAATTAGCCCAAGAAAACTACATGCATCTATGACTATCGGACTATATGGCTCGACGTATAGCTGGCAAGATATAATGCTATGACCTTGGCTTGATACCTTCCTTATTATGTGCTTTTCTTTTGCGGGACGCTGCTGAGCTTGGAAAATATTATGCTCTTCTCTATAACAAATTAGTGATATTCAATCTGCTTCTGCTGGTATCTAAAAGTTGGCTGCCTTCTCCACCGAAGGTGGTTGGCCAGGCTGGTAGGGATGGATCTTGCACTGGTAGAAAAAAGGCCTTTAGTCGCGGTTCGCAAAGGCCTTTAGTCGCGGCTGTGCAACCGCGACTAACTATGCGCGACTAAAGACCCCCTTTAGTCGCGCCTCTTACGAACCGCGACTAAAGGCTTTAGTCCCGGTTCTCGTGGCTAACCGGGACTAAAGGCCTCCTCCGCATGTTTAAATTTTTTTACGAATTTTTTTTGCGAATTTTTTCTTTTTTTTTATTTTCAAATTTCTGAATTATTTTAACCTCTAATCTCTAATCACCACCCCTCATCACTGCTCAATTTCTCCTCTAATCTCTAATCACCCCTCATAATTCCAAATCATCTAACTTCCCGAACGGTCACCCATCCTCCCACTCCCCCAGCCTGAGCACGCTTAACTTCCGGGTTCTATTCTCCCTCGTTTCCAAGTCTGCACTTGTTGTTTTCCTGACAATAGTAGGATGTCAATTCTATTAACCCTCAGGTATTTAGCTTGAGCATGAAGTGACACATTTCACTGTTTGAGTTTGAAACTATTGTTTTAAAAAACAATAATTATTTAGTAACACTAATATTTCTGGAATAATTAGTTTGACCATTTTTTGACCACAGTTTGACCAGATTTGACCAAAATTTAAAAAAACTGAAATAATTATTTAGTAACACTAATATTCTAGAATAATTAGTTTGACCATTGTTTGACCACAGTTTGACCACAATTTGAAATTTTTTGAATTTTTTGCCTCTCGAACTTAAAAGCCCGTATCTTTTTTTTCTGTTAGGTTTTGGAGATTCTAAAATGTTTAACGGGTTCCCCGATTAAATTCGGATGTAACTTTTCGAGTATATGATTTTTCATATAAAAACTTTTTCATCCGAGTTCGTATGCAAAAGTTATGCCAATTTTAAGAATTTCGGAGAGATTTTGCAAATAAAGTCGAAATTCATATTTGTTAATTTTCCCAACAACTAGACCACATATCACATGGAAAACTTATTTTATTTTATTTTTTGACATTTGCATAATTTTCTTTTGTTTTTCTAAAACTAAAAAGCGATCCCGGGGGTAGAGTTTGAAAATGAGGCCTCAAATCCTTTAGTCGCGGTTGGCGGACCAACCGGGACTAAAGGTCTCGCCAACAGCGACTAAAGGTTCGGGCCATTAGTCGCGGTTGGCTGCACTTCCGGGACTAAAGGTCTAACTTTAATCCCGGTTGGCACAACAACCATGATCTAAAGGCCTTGAGCCACTCGAGGACCTTTAGTCCCGGTTGGCGAACCAACCGGGACTAAAGCCCTCCCGTCCGCCACCGCCAACCGAGCGCCTGGGCCCAGGCCTTTGGTCGCGGTTCACCTCCAGAACCGCGACTAAAGGTCCATTGGTCGCGGTTCCTACAGCTTCGCGACTTATGGGGCTGGACGGAAAGCCTGTTTTTCCACTAGTGGGTGAAGGTGTACACACGGGTTTTACGAGTTCAGGCCCTTCTCGGAGGAAGTAATAGCCCTATGTCTCGGTGGTCGATTGGATTATATGTGTGATGTTACAGGGGGTGCGAACCCTTGTGCCAGAGGAGGAGGGTGGCTTATATAAAGTTCGCCAGGACCCTCTCTGACCTCCATTACAAGGGACTTGATGTACATAAAGTGGAGGTGTTACTGGTAACGCCTGCCTTAAGTGCTGTTAATGACCTTAAAGACTGCGGAGTGAATGTTTGCCCGTTGTAACGCTGAGTGACTCATAGTCTTCGGGAGGTCGAGTGATTCTTTGGATGGTCGAGTAACAGTAGGTAGGAAGACTTCTGAGTGACATGATGTCGAGTGGATTGCACTCGATATCTTCGACCGGGGGTCTCATGCTGCCTTTTGAACTTCTTGTCTTCTTGGGTAGTGACCTTGGGTAGGACGTATAGGTCAGGCCTATGACCCTACCCCAGGTCTGTATCCTCATCAGTAGCCCCCAAATGGATTATGGTTTGAGTGGAAAGCAGGTTCGAGTTGAACTTGTTCCGAGTCTTGCACCTTCGCGAGCGTTTTCTACAAGATGGAAAACTCGCGTTGGTACTTCAGCATCGATTCAGTCGCCTTGATCCATTCAGAGAGTCGTCGACTGAACATCACCAAATAGATGAAGCCACAACAATAAGCACTGACGAGCAGCACATCCTTAGCTGACACATCGACTGGCTGAGCGAGCTTCCATCCGACGTCAAAAATGGGAAATGGCCTTTTGTGCTGATGAGCGATCACCTGACGTGCGGTGCAGGTTTGTGCCGGCTTACCAAAGGAACACTCTTTTTCCTTTTTGCAAAACTTATCCAAGGAACGTCTGGGAAAAGGTGCACTGATAGACGATTGAAGAGCAACAAAAAAAATTATACGCTAAAATTTGTAGATTTAACTCCAACTATTGCATTATGATGTTGTCTGTATTAATCCATCTATGAACCATATATGTAGCAAACTTTATGTTTAGCCTCCATGCTCATGTCCAATCACCGCAGATGGGATGGCGTGTTGAAATAGAGGGTGTGGATCAATGAGGGTCTTGAGCCATTCTTATCAGGCTAGGGGATGTGTGCTATTTTTTTATCTCCCGTTGCAACGCACGGGCATGTTTACTAGTAATTAATTATGTCAAGTTGGTTTTCTTCAATGTTATGATGATGTGTTATGCTGTCCCTCTTATTGTGACACTAGTAAAAAAATGGCCTTTAGTCCCGGTTCCAGAGGGCCTTTAGTCCTAGTTCTGGAACCAGGACTAAAAGGTCACGACTAAAGCCCCCCCCCCCTTTAGTCCCGGTTATGTTACGAACAGGGACTAAAGGCCCTCCACGTGGCCGTTCTCTGGAGCACCAACTAGGACTAAAGGAATTTGTTTGATTTTTTTAGAAAAAAAATTGAACATTTTTTCTTGATTTTTAAATTTCTGAATTATTTATATTTAATCTCTAATCACCCTTATCACTGCTCAATTTAATCTCTAATCTCTAATCACCCCCTAATCATTTCAAATCGTCTAACTTCCCTGCCGGTCACCCTCATCTCACTACTCCAGCCTGAGCACGCTTAACTTTCGAGTTCTATTCCCCCTTGTTTCCAAGTCTGCAGTTGTTGTTTTCCTCACAATAGTAAGTTGTCAATCCTATTAACCCTTAGGTTTTGAAGTTGAGCATGAAGTCACGCGTTACACCGTTTGAGTTTGAAACTATTATTCTTAAAACCAATAATTATTTAGTAACACTAATATTTCTTGAATAAGTAGTTTGACCATAGTTTGACCAAAATTCCGAAAACTGAAATAATTATTTAGTAATACTAATATTCTTGAATAATTATTTAGTAACACTAATATTTCTTGAATATGTAGTTTGACCACAGTTTGATCAGATTTAACCAAAATTCAAAAAAACTGAAAACTGAGCATAAATTTTTTCCTTTTAGAATTTGAGGGTTCTAAAAAATAGCAAAACCGCCTACGGCTATCAAAATCGGTTGCAGATTTTCGTGCCGAACATTTTGATATAATATACTTTTTTTCGACATCGTATGCAAAAGATATAGTCATTTTACTTTTTCGTCACACTTTTTTGCAAAACATGTCTAAACTTATGTTTCTTAATTTTTCTAACTAGTAGATGTAGTAACATAACTACATCTCGAAGGATTTAAATTTTTGATGTTTTTATCAATTTTTTTGGTTTTCTCAAAACTGAAATAGCGATACACAGGGGATTGAACCCCTTTAGTCCAGGATGGTGTCCATCCAATCTTACCATTGACTACATCTGCTAGCACCGTCCCAACAAGAGTCAAAGCTAAGGTTATCAAGCCAGAGTCACATTCTATTAAAGTGGCAAACAGAATTACTTTTTAATATAACAAAACTAATTCTATCAACTATTATTATAGGCTAAACAACTATTAATACAAAATAGTAGCAAAATTAATATTAATTAATTATAAAAATTTGTCTACTGTTGTCTATCAGAAGCCTCCTACCACATGCTAAAATGTACAGAAAGAACTAACTAAAAATAATTGAAAACAACAATTAAAGGGCTAAAACAACTATATAAGTAAACCAGTATTATTTAAATTAAAATCCTAATTTATATTATTATAAAAAGAAGCAAATTAATCTTACTGTGACAATAATCTGACATGTAACTAGGCGCAAAAATAATTAAATTAAAAACTATTTTTAAACTCAAATTATTCACAATCTACTGTTTGAAGAAAATTTGAACAAATTCATATTTAAATCATTCGAATTTGAAAACTAATGGCACAAACAGATACCAGACATATTTTTGAATCTAATGAAAAAAAGAATCACTCAAAAACATCAAATATCCTAAAAGTTATAAGCAATTTGAAACAGAAACTAAGAACAAAAAACAAATTTCAGAACCGTTTGTAACACGAACACGAACCGGGACTAAAGGGCAACGCACCCTTTAGTCCCGGTTCGTGTCTCAAACCGGGACTAAAGGTCTAATCTTTAGTCACAAACCGGGGCTAAGAGCATCGCACCCTTTAGTCCCGGTTCGTGTCTCCAACCGGGACTAAAGGTCCCATTTGAACCGGGACTAATGTCTTGACGACGCCCTAGCCGCTCGAACCGGGACTAATGCTCACATTAGTCCCGGTTCTTAATGTAACCGGGACTATTGCTCCGATCCGGCTATGACGAAAGCCCTATTTTCTACTAGTGTGATGGCGTCTCAACATCGACTACATGACACATTACCATGTTTGGGCATAGGGGAAGGCATTGTGGGATTAGTAAGTAGATGATGGGTTGCGAGAGTGACATGATTTTAAACCCTAGTTTATGCGTTATTCCGTAAGCGGCCGATTTGGATCCATATGTTTCATTCTATGGAAAATTTCTCTTAATTCTTTTTACATAATTGCGGATGTGCTTGCGATGGGGGTAATCATAAGTGGGTTGTTCAAGTAAGAACAACACACTACCACATAATAACTTATCAAAACAGTGAATGCAAGTCTGAATCTTGATGAAGTTAACTAGACAACATTCGCATGTGTCCTCTAGAACGCTTTGCTCACTATAAGAAACAGTTCCGTCTTGTCCATATAAAAAGGATTAGGCCACCTTGCTGCGCCATGTTACTATCGTTACTTGTTAGTGGCTACAAATTATCTTGCTATCAAACTATCAGTCACCACTATTTTACATCACTTGCAGAGAATACCTTGTTGGAAACCACTTATTGATTCCTCGTGCTCGTTGTTGGGTTCGACACTCTTACTTATGGAAAGAAATATGATTGATTCCCTATACTTGTGGGTCTTCAATAGCCCACCCTACTGACTTCTGCTGGGTCACGGTGACGAGCACTTAGTAGTAGCATCGTCTGTCTGTGCCCGCGCTGCTACTATTCTCTACCTATAGCGCACTGTTTTTACCCGCACCACTACTAAGTGGCAGTAGCGCTGCCTTACTAACCCGCACCACCATTAAGAGGTCGCCTATAGGGGCTTTCCTAGCAGTGCTACCTCCGCCACTACCTCCTACGTGCCACAACGCTAAGGAGTTGTGGATGTCGCACACGCTTCCTTAGGTCCAGGCGATATTCAAGTGGATTCCTCCCAACGAGATGCTATAGGAGTTGAGCCAGCCAACTCCTGCTCCGGCTGCTCCTACATCCAATGTGGAACACTTAGGCTCCATCTACGACCATCACTGGTAGAAAAAAGGCCTTTAGTCGCGGTTCGCAAAGGCCTTTAGTCGCGGCTGTGCAACCGCGACTAACTATGCGCGACTAAAGACCCCCCCCCTTTAGTCGCGCCTCTTCATTTAATCATGATTAAAGGCTTTAGTCCCGGTTCTCGTGGCTAACCGGGACTAAAGGCCTCCTCCGCATGTTTAAATTTTTTTACGAATTTTTTTTGCGAATTTTTTCTTTTTTTTTTATTTTCAAATTTCTGAATTATTTTAACCTCTAATCTCTAATCACCACCCCTCATCACTGCTCAATTTCTCCTCTAATCTCTAATCACCCCTCATAATTCCAAATCATCTAACTTCCCGAACGGTCACCCATCCTCCCACTCCCCCAGCCTGAGCACGCTTAACTTCCGGGTTCTATTCTCCTCGCTTCCAAGTCTGCACTTGTTGTTTTCCGACAATAGTAGGATGTCAATTCTATTAACCCTCGGTATTTAGCTTGAGCATGAAGTGACACATTTCACTGTTTGAGTTTGAAACTATTGTTTTAAAAACAATAATTATTTAGTAACACTAATATTTCGGAATAATTAGTTTGACCATTTTTGACCACAGTTTGACCAGATTTGACCAAAATTTTAAAAACTGAAATAATTATTTAGTAACACTAATATTCTAGAATAATTAGTTTGACCATTGTTTGACCACAGTTTGACCACAATTTGAAATTTTTTGAATTTTTTGCCTCTCCAGAACTTAAAAGCCCCGTATCTTTTTTTCTGTTAGGATTTTGGGGATTCTAAAAATGTTTAACGGGGTTCCCCTGGTTAAATTCGGATGTAACTTTTCGAGTAGATGATTTTTCATATAAAAAACTTTTTCATCCGAGTTCGTATGCAAAAGTTATGCCAATTTTAAGAATTTCGGAGAGATTTTGCAAATAAAGTCGAAATTCATATTTGTTAATTTTCCCAACAACTAGACCACATATCACATGGAAAACTTATTTTATTTTATTTTTTGACATTTGCATAATTTTCTTTTGTTTTTCTAAAACTGAAAAGGCGATCCCGGGGGCTAGAGTTTGAAAATGAGGCCTCAAATCCCTTTAGTCGCGGTTGGCGAGACCAACCGGGACTAAAGGTCTGGCCAACCGCGACTAAAGGTTCGGGCCATTAGTCGCGGTTGGCTGACTAACCGGACTAAAGGTCTAACCTTTAATCCCGGTTGGCCTCGCCAATCATGATCTAAAGGCCTTGAGCCAGCTCGAGGACCTTTAGTCCCGGTTGGCAGCCAACCGGACTAAAGCCCTCCCGTCCGCCACTGCCAACCGAGCGCCTGGGCCCAGGCCTTTGGTCGCGGTTCACCTCGAACCGCGACTAAAGGTCCATTGGTCGCGGTTCCTACAGCTTCGCGACTTATGGGGCTGGACGGAAAGCCTGTTTTTCCACCAGTGCATGAGGCCATTGTCGCCATCTCGGACGACGATGTGCAGGCGAGGAATCGGGCGCACCTTTTAGTTTTAATTAGATTTAGTTTTGTCATTTCAGTAGTGTTGTTCATATTTGTGTAAAATGTGGATGCCGACTAGTTTAATATTAATGTTTGAGTAAGGTTTAGTTTAGTTAATGTTTTAACTAGATTAGTGTAACATGCTGGGGTTATCTGACAGTAGGTGTTTACTGACATTGGGACCCACAGGACAAAGCGAGCATCAGCCACATGGCACATGACTTCTATTCTTGGCATCTACCGTCCATGGTGCAATACTTATAATTTGTTAGTTAGTGGCGTTGCATGCCAAACGCCACAGATGAGAGATATACAAGCGGCGTTGGGTGTGGACGCCGGTAGTACCAGCTTACCACTGCCGTTATACTAGCGGAATCGGCACCTACTGCCACTAAATACATTTTTTGAACCCTGATAGTAGGCATTTCTGCACTTGTATCTTACTAGTTTGCCTCGCATGCTACTAAGTTGTATAGTTTCTTGTTGAGTTATTCTTCCATTTGCCAATATCCTTTTGATTTTAACAATCTATTTCTTTGGTCTTCTATCTGTTTTGTAGAAATTGCTAAAATTATTAGATTCACATTTACCCCCTCTAGTCGATATCTTTCTTTAGGACATTGCTCTGGTCGATATCTGATCGTACAAGTTTCTACCACTAAACATACTAACAGACTAGAAAAATATATACTACTTCCTTGTGTTCTGGGCCCATCAGAAACGGGACTGCCGGTATAGTTAGCTCAATTCATTCATGTCGTATAAGGTTGTCTTTTTAACGTATAAATCAAGAGGCCATGCAAACCTAAAATTACCATATCAAATATCGCACATGACTAAATCGAATAGAACACCTAAATTTGGCAATCGTTATGTATTCTTAGATGAATGTCACAAGAAGATTTTTATTGTTGGATCACATCATTTGTCCATTTTTTGACATGATTGTTCAGTGCAACTCTACCAACAGACACGGCACCAACAATGCCAATAGTATGGGACGGCGTTGAGACACCATGAGGCTATGAGTTGCGGTCCAAACAAATTTTTGCAGGTCGTCTGGCATTTTGACAGAATGCACTCACGGGCGATAGTAGCAAGTCGATCCTTGCATATTTTTCTTTGCGGGTGAACTAAATCCTTGCATTTATCTGTAAATAAAAACACACACCATAAAAAGAAGTCCAAATTGGGAAAAATATGAAAATATGCATGATGTTTAAGTGACAACATTATCCTACTTTGGTTGATAGGAGAATGGAAACATATATAGGGATGGGGAGATTGATTTCTTACCAATATGAATGGAATTTCCTAGGTGCACAAGCACCATAAGGCAAAGAAGAATAGCTTTCCCTTCCATAAGAGAAGACACAGATTTCTTACTCTTGACTCGGTTTGGGCGTCTAGAAGCATTGTATCTTTATATATAGACTAATGGCTAGAGAATATTTACTCCCATCTTGCTCAAAATAAGATCACAAAGATTTGGCCGTCTCACTGTATTTAATTTGTAAAATATGGTTCTATCTATAAGATGGTATCCATTTCATGGATGTTACCTTTCCATCTATGCAAACATATATTTAGAAGATATTCTTAAGTGTGTGCCATTAAATGCGATATCATCTCAAATCTAGTATTAAATACCATATCACTTGAGTACTAGCACATTGGACATGGTATAGAGTACAGCTGACCATCAACTGTCAATTTTCGCTTGTATGGGACGATGTTGCTACACCATCACCTGTCAATTCTGCACACAGAAAAAACTTGCTCTCTACACAAATGATGTCACGGAAAACCTGTAGGTATTAGTGTAGCATGTTTACCCTGGGAAATCATGCACTAAAGGAACGGATAGTTATACGTGATAGGAATATTTCATCCCCGTTTTTGGGTTGTAATTTTGTAGACTTGCAGTCATGCAGTTAACATTGCAATTATGCACCGAAAGAAAAAAAAATCAAAGACCCTCTAGAGGAATCGGTCCAACTCAAGCGGCAGTCTATCTCAATTCTTAAAGGATGGTTGGATATTCTGCTGAAATATGGCAAAAGTAATATAGAACTAAATTGACGCATGGTAGGCAGATCATTCATTGATCCATCTGTTGTCGTTGGTTCCCACCCCTTGTGTCAAATAGACTATGATCAGCCACCAACACCGAGGTTTTCCTGACAATAGTAAGCTGTCGTGGCGGTCCCTGGAGTGGCTTCGTCGTCGTCTGTGTGGTGAGGAGGAGGAGCGGCTCGGATGGGGGGCGGCGATGCCGATGGCGTGCCTGCTGCAGCGCGATGGCGGGAGCTTTCCGGGAATGGAGTTCCCGGCCGGGCCCGTGGGCAAACGGGCCTGGTAGGCTCCTGCTAGTGTGTCCGGTCGGCTATCGTCGTTGACGGTGGAGGTTGTGCCCTCCCGCGTGCCTATGGTGCTGCGGCCCCTAGTCCCGGCTCCTATCCCTTGTTGTGCAGACCTCACCTCGTGGTGCCGTGGTGAGACGGCGTGGAGGCTTCTTGACCTTGGTGGCGCAAGATGGTGGTCGGTTTGGTGGCAGGCTCTGGAGCACCCGAGGTGAAGGTTGGGATAGGGGGAAACCCCTCTCGGCCTGTCCGACACCGACGCGGCGATGCCGGTGGGTGCCGCCGAACCTTCCTGGAGGGCGTTAGGGGCGACCCTTCCTCTCACCTCGTCGTGTACCGGGGGAAACCCTTGGTAGCAGCGTCGGCTTCGTCGCGGTCCTTCTTGGAGGTGCTGATTGGTACCGGTGCTTCGGAGCCTTGGAGCTTGGTGGGAGATCTTCGGTGGGCGCAGTGGTCGTGAAGCTTCTTCGTTTCCGTCGATCCACTGTTGTCGGCATTCTTTTCTCTTGTTGTTTCTCTTTCGTTTCTTTTGGGTGTGATTGTGCTGCTTCTGCCCCAGCACCTATCTCTGGATGTATCAGTTGGTTGCTTTGGAATACAAAGTGGGGGGAAACCCTTTTTCTCAATAGTAAGCTGTCAATCCTATTAACCCTTAGGAGTTGAAGTTGAGCATGAAGTCACACGTTACACCGTTTGAGTTTGAAACTATTATTCTTAAAACCAATAATTATTTAGTAACACTAATATTTCTTGAATAAGTAGTTTGACCATAGTTTGACCAGATTCGATCAAAATTCAAAAAAACTAAAATAATTATTTAGTAACACTAATATTCTTGAATAATTATTTAGTAACACTAATATTTCTTGAATAAGTAGTTTGACCACAGTTTGATCAGATTTAACCAAAATTCAAAAAACTGAAATTGGAGCACAATTTTTTTCCTTTTAGAATTTGAGGATTCTAAAAAATTGCAGAACCGCCCACGGCTGTCAAAATTGGATGCCGATTTTCGTGCTGAACATTTTGATATATTATACTTTTTTTCTGACATCGTATGCAAAAGATATAGTCATTTTACTTTTTCATCACACTTTTTTGCAAAACATGTCCAAATTTATGTATCTTAATTTTCCTAACTAGTAGATGTAGTAACATCACTACATCTCGGAGGATTTTAATTTTTGATGTTTTTATCATTTTTTTGTTCTTTTCAAAACTGAAATGGCGATACACAGGGGGTTGAACCCCTTTAGTCCGGGATGGTGTCCATCCAATCTTACCATCGACTACATCTCCTAGCGATAGGCAGGCATTCCTTTCTATGGGCCACCCACTGCTCCTAATCAAGAAATTGCTTTAGGGCAATAGTCAATGTGTGACCAGATTGGAAACTGAATTCCATTCTTGATGAGAAACTATCTGATATTCCACCGTCCCAACAAGAATCACAACTAAGGTTAACCAAGCCAGAGTCACGCTCTATTAAAGTGGCAAACAGAATTACTTTTTAATATAACAAAACTAATTCTATCATCTATTATTATAGGCTAAGCAACTATTAATACAAAATAGTAGCAAAATTAATATTAATTAATTATAAAAATTTGTCTACTGTTGTCTATCAGAAGCCTACTACAACATGCTAAAATGTACAGAAAGAACTAACTAAAAATAAATGAAAACAACAATTGAAGGACTAAAACAACTCTATAAGTAAAGCAGTACTGTTTTAATTAAATTCAATTTTTTATTAATATAAAAAGAAGCAAATTTATATTACTGTTACAACAATCTGACATGTGACTAGGAGCAAAAATAATTAAATTAAAAACTATTTCTAAACTCAAAGTATTCGCAATCTAGTGTTTGAAGAAAATTTGAACAAATTTATATTTAAATCATTCAAATTTGAAAATTAATGGCACAAACAGATACTAGACAAGTTATTGAATCAAATGGAAAAAGAATCACTCAAAAACATCAAATATCCTTAAAGTTATAAGCAATTTGAAACAAAAACTAAGAACAAAAAACAAATAGAAAAGCAAAAAAAATTCAGAACCGTTTGTACCACGAACACGAACCGGGACTAAAGGGCATCGCACCCTTTAGTCCATATTCGTGTCTCAAACCAGGAATAAAGGTCTAATCTATAGTCGCAAACCGGGACTAAAGAGCATCGCACCCTTTAGTCCCGGTTCGTGTCTCAAATCGGGACTAAAGGTCCCATTTGAACCGGGACTAATGCCTTGACGATGCCCTAGCCGCTCGAACCGTGACTAATGCTCACATTAGTCCCGGTTCGTAATGCAACCGGGATTATTGCTTCGATCCGGCTATGACGAAAGCCCTGTTTTCTACTAGTGTGATAGCGTCTGAACGTCGACTACATAACACATTAGCATGTTTGGGCATAGGGGAAGGCATTGTGATATTAGTAAGTAGATGATGGGTTGCGAGAGTGACATGATTTAAAACCTAGTTTATGCGTTATTCCGTAAGCGGCCGATTTGGATCCATTTGTTTCATTCTATGGCAGATTTGTCTTAATTCTTTTTACATAATTGCGGATGTCGTTGCGATGGGGGTAACCATAAGTTGGTTGTTCAAGTAAGAACAACACACTACCACCAGTATACCCATATAATAACTTATCAAAACAGTGAATGCAAGTCTCAATCTTGAGGAAGTTAACTAGACAACATTCTCATGTGTCAGTTCCGGCTTGTCCTTTGCTATAAAAAGGATTAGACCACCTTGTTGCACCATGTTACTATCATTACTTGTTAGTGGCTACAAATTATCTTGCTATCAAACTATCTGTCACCACTATTTTACATCACTTGCAGAGAATACCTTGCTGGAAACCACTTATTGATTCCTTGTGCTCGTTGTTGGGTTCGACACTCTTACTTATGAAAAGGACTACGATTGTTCCCCTATACTTGTGGGTCTTCAACAGCCCACCCTACTGACTTGTGCTGGGGGCACGGTGGGGAGCACTTAGTAGTAGCGTTGTCTATGTGTGCCCGCGTTGCTACTATTCTCTACCTATAGCGTGACGTTTTTACCCACGCTACTACTAAATAGCAGTAGCACTGCCATACTAATTAACCCGCACCACCATTAAGTGGTGGCCTATAGGGGTTTTCCTAGCAGTGCTACCTCCTCCACTGCCTCCTACATGCCACAACGCTAAGGAGCTGAGGATGTCGCACACGCTTCCTTAGGTTCAGGCGATATTCAAGTGGCTTCCTCCCAACGAGATGCTATAGGAGCTGAGCCAGCTAACTCCTGCTCCGGCTGCTCCTCCATCCAATGTGGAGCACTTAGGCTCCATCTACGACAATCAGGCCGTTGTCGCCATCTCGGAAGACGATGTGCAGGCGAGGAATCGGGCGCACCTTTTAGTTTTAATTAGATTTAATTTTGTCATTTCAATAGTGTTGTTCATATCTATGTAAAATGTGGATGCCGACTAGTTTAGTATTAATGTTTGAGTAAGGTTTAGTTTAATTACTGTTTTAACTCGATTAGTGTATAACATGTCAGGGTTATCGACGGTGGGTGTGTTATTGACATTGGGACACACAGACAAAGCGAGCATCAGCCACATGGCACATGACTTCTATTACTGGCATCTACCGTCCATGGTGCAATACTTATAATTTGTTAGTTAGTGGCGTTGCATGCCAAACGCCACAGATGAGAGATATACAAGCGGCGTTGGGTGTGGACGCCGGTAGTACCAGCTTACCACTGCCGTTATACTAGCGGAATCGGCACCTACTGCCACTAAATACATTTTTTGAACCCTGATAGTAGGCATTTCTGCACTTGTCACTGGTGGAAAAACAGGCTTCCGTCCAGCCCCATAAGTCGCGAAGCTGTAGGAACCGCGACTAATGGGACCTTTAGTCGCGATTCGAGGTGAACCGCGACCAAAGGCTCGGGCCAGGCGCTCGGTGGCCAGTGGTGCGTGAGGGCTTTAGTCGCGGTTGGCCAGACAACCGCGACTAAAGGTTTTCGGCACTTTTTAGTCACGGTTTGCCGTGCCAACCGCAACTAAAGCCCTCCCTATATATACCCATCCAGCAGCCAACACTTAGCCATTTGGAGCCATTCTCTTCACAAGTGGGTGTAGGTTTGCTTTTGGTTCCTCTTATGCACATAAGGTGTTTGATGAAATGCCCCAAGAGCATGAAACAAACATGACATGAAGTGTTGGAGCCACACTCTTCGATCGCGATTAGCAACTTGATGAACCTTTGATGTGTCAATATGCATGTGTGTAGTTCATTGTTTAATTTATATTGTTTGTAGCTAGTTAGTTTAACAAATGCATGATGGTTAATTATATATTTTATATTATAATAATTCAGATGAATCGGCAATGGATGTACGGTAACCGACTCTCCGGCGAGTTCATTACGGGTTTGAAAGATTTCCTCGTAGTGGCTAATGCGAACAAGCGGGGGGGTTTTGTTATCTGTCCATGTGTTATCTGTAAGAATGAGAAGGGTTACTCTTCCTCAAGAGTTGTTCACATGCATCTGCTTCAGAAGGGTTTCATGCCAAGCTATAATTGTTGGACCAAGCATGGAGAAAGAGGGGTTATAATGGAAGAAGATGAAGAAGGGATGATTTCATCGATGAAAGCTATCTTGCTCATTTCGTGATACTTTCATGGAGGATGTGAAGGTGAAGGGAAGGTGAAGAAGAGGCACGTGATGATCCGTTGATGATCTTGGTCGGACCATTGCTGATGCACGGAGACGCTGCTAAACTGAAAAGGAGAGGGAGAATTTGGATCGCATGTTAGAGGATCACGAAAGGCGCTGTACCCGGATGCGATGATGGTCTGAAAAAGCTGGGCTGCACAATCGGATTTGCTGAAATGGAAGGCGAGGCAGGTGTAGCTGACTCGGCATTTGAAAACTTGCTGAAAATGTTGAAGAATATGTTTCAAAGGATAACGAGTTGCCCGCCAAGATGCGTCACGAAGCAAAGAAGGTTGTCGCCCTCTAGGTTTAGAGGTTCGAAGTTACATCCATGCATCAACGATCGCATCCTCTACCGCTGTGAATACGAGAATTTGAATGAATGCCCGGTATGCCTGCATTGCGTTATAAGATCGAGGCGATGACCCTGGTGACGATGTTGAGGGCGAAACCCGGAAGAGGGTTCCCGCCAAGGTGATGTGGTATGCTCCTATAATACCACGGTTGAAACGTCTGCTCAGAACAAAGAGCATGCCAAGTTGTTGCGATGGCACAAAGAGGACCGTAAGTCGGACGGGGAGTTGAGACACACCGCAGATGGAACGCAATGGAGAAAGATCGATGATGGTTCAAAGATTTTGCAGTGACGCAAGGAACATAAGATTTGCTCTAAATGCGGATGGCATGAATCCTTTTGGCGAGCGAGCTCCAGCCATAGCACCTGCCCGTGACTCTATGCATCTACAACCTTCCTCCTTGGTTGTGCATGAAGCGGAAGTTCATTATGATGCGGTGCTCATCCAAGGTCCGGCAACCCGGCAACGACATCGATGTGTACCTAAGGCCATTAGTTGATGAACTTTTACAGCTGTGGGGTGGTGTCCGTGTGTGGGATGAGCACAAACAAGAGGAATTTGACCTCTGACGTTGCTTTTCGTAACCATCAACGATTGGCCTGCTCTTAGTAACCTTTCGGACTGTCAAATAAGGGATACAATGCATGCACGCATCGCTTACATGAGACCGAAAGTGTACATTTGCCAAATTGTAAGAAGAACGTGTACCTTGGGCATCGTCGATTTCTTCCAAAATTCATCGAAGAAAGAAAGGCAAGCATTACAACGGCAAGGCAGATCACCGGCGAAGCTCGCGGAACGACTGGTGCTGAGGTATTTGATATGGTCAAGGATTTGAAAGTCATCTTTGGAAAGGGTCTGGCGGACAATCAGTTCGAAGGGAGCCGACGGCACGCAGCCATGTGGAAGAAGAAATCTATATTCGGGAGCTAGAATATTGGAAAGTCCTTTGCCTTTCCTTGTTCTCTTCCTAGACTTCTTTGGTACGGAAGATTTCCATAATACGTTCAGACTCCAGAGGCGACAATTCAGCACCGACTCATGACGCTCAAACCCTAAGTAGGCACCAGTATTGACATATTGTTGAGTGTCATCATCATCCTCATCCTCATCTATGGCGGCGTCACCAACTACTAATGGAGCCTCTTCCTCACCCTCCGCTATCACCCAACCACGGCGATAGCGCTAATTGAGTAGGTGAGGTGTTGATGTTCATACCTAACTGCGTGCTCGTTGGTGTGCTCCCGGCCGCCTCCAGACGAAGCAGACTCTTTGGCCACACCAGGACCCACCCATTGCAACAATCACCAAGCTGCCGCGGGGTCTCGTCGTCATCCCCCACTAGTACTAGTGGATCCAAATTCTCGTGGCCTGGTTTGACAGCTGGCCGGAAAACTGAAGGCGCGGGGATCGGTGGCTGTGGAACAATGGTTCCTTCGGCTCCATTATCATCGCCTTCCCCCGTCACCTTCTGCTTGCCGATGGTGTACAATAAGATGCACGGGGTTTCGCCGGCCTGCAAAGAGAATTCTACTCGTGATACATCCGAAAACAGCAAAAGGAGATTATACATTTATTGAAGAGGGCCGTGTATGAGATATCATTGAGCTCGACCAAAGGCGAAGCACCGCCAAGGACTTCCGTCGGGAGCTGGTGCAGGAGCAGTGCAGGACCGTGCGGGGAGCAGTGGGAAGCGGTGCGGTGCGGTCTGGTGCGATGCTAGTCGAGCTGCTCCCCAGAAGTCAACAAGGGAAAGTCCGCTGCATTTTTCGGATTTTATGCTGCTCCAATTGAAGCGGCGGGAACCAAGGTAGTAGACATATCTACAAGCACCTTTTGCGGCAGCTACTGCTGTTGTGACTGTCTTAGATGATTTCTTCTCAACATAATCTCAACCTTCTTGTCGATATTTTCTTGATTAACCTCCATCTTTTCTTTCTCTCCTCCGTGGTCTCACGGTAGTACTTCTTCCGTGGAGCCGTCTCGACACCGCACGCGTCCATCTGACGGTCGGTCTCCACCGGGAGTCCTTTCAATATGTTCAACGCCCGGTTGAATGGAGTGTCCCCGCAGGCCGCCAATGCCTCGGAACAAGTGATCGCTTTCATCCGCTATCTGTGCTGCTCTCTGCCAAAGGCACAAGGATCGTTTACAAATATGACTAACGTGTGCGGTCGAATTGATCGAAACTAAAATTACCAGCAGTCTCATGAACTCCGTCGCGACCCGTTAATCTCAAAACCTTCTTCTTTGGGTCCCAGCAGGCGGGCCCTGAGGATGTCACGGTCCTGCGGGGCGGTGAACTCCGCCAGGTGCAGAATGCCCAGACTAGCGGCTTCGCATCGTCCTTAGCCCATATGGACCTCTTCCCGCCGTAACCATGGCTTCCGGTGGTGCCACCCAATGTTCCTTTGTTGAAGCCCCTTCATGCCCGACTTTTTGCAGCTTGCCTCATAAGCCGCCTTGAATATTTCAATGTGCTTTTCCGTGATTGTCGGATTATCCTTTACAATCTCGGAGTATGGTTCCTTTTGTCGATCCGATATTTCACCCTTGTTTTCCAGGCCAAGCGTGTCGCTAAACTTGCTCATGGCATATTTGTTTATCTTCTTCATTAGAGTCCTTATACGGATCTTTATAATCCTTTTCATTCCGGCCGGAACAAGAATATCTGGAGCAGCTTCTTTAGGAGGAGGGCCTCATATTATCTATCATCTTTGGTTTCTCTTTGTTGATGGTGGCGGTTGTCGTACTAAAGGAAATATGCCCTCGAGGCAATAATAAAGTTATTATTTATTTCATTATTTCATGATAAATGTTTATTATTCATGCTAGAATTGTATTAACGGAAACATAATACATGTGTGAATACATAGACAAACATAGTGTCACTAGTATGCCTCTACTTGACTAGCTCGTTTATCAAAGATGGTTATGTTTCCTAGCTATGGACAAAAGAGTTGTCATTTGATTAATGGGATCACATCATTGGGAGAATGATGTGATTGACATGACCCATTCCGTTAGCCTAGCACTTGATCGTTTAGTATATTCTATTGCTTTCTTCATGACTTATACATGTTCCTGTAACTATGAGATTATGCAACTCCGTTTACGGAGGAACACTGGAGTGCTACCAAGCGTCCTAGCGTAACTGGGTGATTGTAAAGGAGTACTACAGGTGTCTCCAAAGGTACATGTTGGGTTTATTTGAGATTAGGTTTTGTCACTCCGATTGTCGGACGGTATCTTTGGGCCCTCTTAATGCACATCACTATAAGCCTTGCAAGCAATGTAACCAATGAGTTGGTTACGGAATGATGCATTACGTAGCAGTAAAAGACTTGCGGTAGCGAGATTGAACTAGGTATTGGATACGGACGATCAAATCTCGGGCAAGTAACATCTGATAACAAAGGAACAACATATGTTGTTATGCGGTTTGACCGATAAAGATCTTCGTAGAATATGTAGGACCAATATGGGCATCAGGTTCCGCTATTGGTTATTGACGAGAATAGTTCTAGGTCATGTCTACATTATTCTCGAACCCGTAGGTCCTTGCGCAAGGTTTCGATAGCGGTTATATGAGTTTATGAGTTTGATGTACGAAGGATTGAGTCCCGGATGAGATCGGGATTTTATGAGAGTCTCGAAATGATCGAGGCGTAAAGATCGATATATTGGACGACTATATTCGGAGTTCGGAAGGTTCAGTGATTGGTATTTTTGGATGGGAGAGTTACGAAATGCCGGGGAGTATATGGGCCTTATTGGGCCATACGGGATTAGGAGAGGCGAAGGAAGGCGTAGCCCCTCTGGTCCGTATTGGACAGGGTCGGCCCCCTTTTCCTTCCTCCTCTCCCCTCTTTCCCCTTCTCCTACTCCAACAAGGAAGGAGGAGTCCTACTCGGTGGGAGTAGGACTCCCCTTGGCAGCGCCCTCCTAGGCCGGCCGCCCCTCCCCTTGCTCCTTTATATCACAGGCGGGGGCACCCATGAGACACAAGTTGATCTCACGGATCGTTCCTTTGCCGTGAGGTGCCCCCTCCACCTTATTCCACCTCAGTCATATCGTCGCGGAGTTTGGCGAAGCCCTCGCCGATAGAACATCATCATCATCACCACACCATCATCTTGGCGGATCTCATCCCGGCGCTTCTTTGGATCGGGCCGGGGATGTCATCGAGCTGAGCGTGTGCTGAACTTCCGAGAGGTGCATCGTTCGGTGCTTGGATCGGTCGGATCGTGAAAGGCGTCGACTACATCAACGCGTTGTCATACGCTTCCGCTTCTGTCTGCAGTGCGTGGACAATACTCTCCCCTCGTTGCTATGCCATCACCATGATCTTGCGTGTCGTGGGATTTTTTGAAATTACTACGTCTTAACAGTGAGTATCGAGCCAGGTTTTGTCGTTGATGTTATATGCAGTAGAACACAAATGAGTTGTGGGCGATACAAGTATACCTTACCAGCATGTCATACTTTGGTTGGCGGTATTGTTGGATAAACAGCCGGACCGACATTAGCGTCTTTGCTCGAGCCCGGTTCTATCGGCGTGCTTTGTGTTGGGGAACATAGTAATTTCAAAAATTCCTACGCATGCAAGATCATGGTGATGGTATAGCGAGAGGAAGTGTATGTCACGTACCCTCGTGAGCCGTAATGGAGCGTTAACTGGCGGTTTATGTAGTCGTCGTCTTCACGATCCGACCGATCAAGCACCGAGCGTCTGGGGCCTCCGGTTCGCACACATTCAGCGATGGCGATCTGGCCTCGATCCAGCAAAGCTCGGAATGAGTTAAGTCAACCTGACGGCGTGGTAGCGATGATGATATTCTGGCGCGGGGCTTAGCTAAACTCATACGATATGACAGTGGACATGGTGGAGGGGCACGCACCGCAGCTAAGGAGCGATCCGTGAATCAACGGTATCTATGATGCCCCGCCATTATATCAAGAACCGAGGGAGGCTGACTTCGACCAGCAGCCTGAAGAGTCTACTCCCGGGAGTAGGACTCCTTCTTTCAAGTAGGAGTGGAAGGGAAAGAAGGAAGAGGAAGAACCCCTTCCTTGTCTATTGGGACTAGGAGGCGGAGGCGCCCCCTCAGCTCCTTCCTCTTCTCCCTCGTGTATGTTAATAACCCAGGGGGTTCAGTAACCTCCATACTCCGGTAAATCCATTCTTGGAGCAGTATTCATGTCCAATATAGCTTCAATGATATACCATGATTTGTAGGACTCCCAAGCGTTATCGCGGACTGACCATGTAGCAGACAATCAATATATGTGAGACCTGAATGTAATTCTTCGAAAGATCAGTGATCAAACACTCAATGTTACTCGGTATGTGCAATGTCAATACCTGGTTCATATCTAGATTGACAAATCTCTACTAGATCATAATATCATCGTAACAGTATGCAACCAGGAGTTGAATAACATAACCATCTTTGATTAATGAGCTAGTCAAGTGAGGCATACTAGTGACTATAGTTTTGTCTATGTATTCACACATGTATCATGTTTCCGGTTAATACAATTCTAGCATGAATAATAAAATTTATCATGATATAGGAAATAAATAACTATTATTGCCTAGGCATATTTCCTTCATCTCCCACTTGCACTAGAGTCAATAATCTAGATTACATAGTAATGATTCTAACACCCATGGAGTCTTGGTGTGATCATGTTTTGCTCGTGAGAGGCTTAGTCAGCAGGTCTGCAACATTC
Organism: Aegilops speltoides; assembly: GCA_021437245.1. Classification (NCBI taxonomy): domain Eukaryota; kingdom Viridiplantae; phylum Streptophyta; class Magnoliopsida; order Poales; family Poaceae; genus Aegilops; species Aegilops speltoides. Next base: position 566,933,186 of record CM038143.1, on the reverse strand, counting down.
AGATCCGTATGTATCTTGCAAATCTCTATGTCTCCCTTGGACTTGGTCCCGAATGGAATTGAAGCGTCTCTTGATGTGCTTGGTCTTCTTGTGAAATCTGGATTCCTTTGCCAAGGCAAGCGCACGGTATTGTCAGAGAAGATCTTCATTGTTCGATGCACTAGGTATGACACCTAGATGGAAATGAACTCCTTCATCGAGACTCCTTCATTTCTGCTTCGAAGCAGCTGTACTAACCACATGTAGATCCCATACGGCGCTTTGTTTAGAACTGCACAACTTACAGCTCCACGTTTAATAAAAACACGTATCCGGTTTCGATTTAGAATCGTCCGGATCGGTCTAGCTTACATCGGCGTAACCATTTACGACTAGCTCTTTGTCACCTCCATATCGAGAAACATATCCTTAGTCCTTTTCGGTATTTAGGGATGTTCTTGACCGCTGTCGATGATCCTCACTGATTACTTTGGTACCTTCCCCCCAAGCTTATTGCTAAGCAAGCGTCAGTCTGGTACACAGCATTGCATACATGATAAAGCATATGGCGAAGCATAGGAACATCTTTCATTTTCTCTCTATCTTACACTGTGGTGGGGCATTGAGTTTGACTCAACTTCACACCTTGTAGCACAAGCAAGAAACCTTTCTTTGCACGATCCATTCGAACTTTTCAAAATTTTGTCAAGGTATGTGCTTTGTGAAAGTCCTATTAAGCGTCTTGATCTATCTCTATAGATCTTGATGCCCAATATGTAAGCAACTTCACCGGTCTTTCATTGAAAAACTTTTATTCAAGTATCCCTTTATGCTATCCGAAATTCTATATCATTTCCAATTAATAATATGTCATCTACATATAAAATCTGAAATGCTCTGAGCTCCCACTCACTTTCTTGTAATACAGGCTTCTCCAAAAGTCTGTATAAAACCATATCTTTGATCACACTATCAAAGCGTTTATTCCAACTCCAAGATGCTTCGCTTGATAAATGGATCGCTGGAGCTTGCACACTTTTGCTTTTGGATCAACAAAACCTACGGCTGCATCATATACAACTCTTCTTCCGAAATCCATTCAAGAATGCAGTTTGACATCCATTTGCCAAATTTCATAATCATGAAATGCGATAGCTAACATGATTCGAGACGGACTTAAGCATCGCTTCTGGTGAGAAAATCTCATCGTAGTCAACCCCTTGAACTTATGAAAACTTTGCAACAAATCGAGCTTTATAAACGATTACATTACCATCAGTCGGTCTTCTTCTTAAAGATCCATTTATTCTCAATGGCTTGCCGATCATGAGCAAGTCAACCAAAATCCATACTTTGTTTTCATACATGGATCCCATCTCAGATTTCATGGCCTCTAGACATTTTGTGGAATCTGGGCTCATCATCGCTTCCTCATAGTTCGTAGGTTCATCATGGTCAAGTAACATGACTTCGAGAATAGGATTACCGTACCACTTTGGTGCGATCTTACTCTTAGACCCTGGATGAAAACTTGATCTGAAGTTTCATGATCAATATCATTAGCCTCCTCACTAATTGGTGTAGTTGTCGGAGGAACGGTTCTTGTGATGAACTACTCTCCAATAAGGGAGTAGATCTGATATCTCATCAAGTTCTACTTTCCTCCTCACTTCTTTGGAGAAACTCCTTCTCTAGAAAGGATCCATTCTTAACAACGAATGTTTTGCCTTGGTTGTGATAGAAGGTGTACTAGCATCTCTTTTGGGTATCCTATGAAGACATTTCTCGATTTGGGTTCGAGCTTATCTGGTTGAAGTTTCTTTACATAAGCATGACCCCAAACTTTAAGAAAGCGACAACTTTGGTTTCTTGCCAAACCATAGTTCATAAGGCGTCGTCTCAGCGGTTTTGATGGTGCCTATTTAACATGAATCGGCGTCTCAAAAGCATAACCCCAAAAGCGATAGCGGAAATCGAAGAAGACATCATAGATCGTACCATATCGATGAAATGCGATTCTGACGTTCGGACACACCATTTATTTGTGGTGTTCGGTGGCGTGAGTTGAAACTATTCCACATTGTTTCAAGTGTAGACCAAACTAAGTAACTCAAATATTCTCCTCCACGATCAGATTGTAGAAACTTTATTTTCTTACGATGATTTTCCACTTCACTCTGAAATTCTTTGAACTTTTCAAATGCTTCAGATTTGTGTTTCATTAAGTAGATATACCCATATCTTCTGGGCCCATCAGAAATGGGACTACCGGTGTAGTTAGGTCGATTCATTCATGTCGTATAAGGTTGTTTTTTTAACGTATAAATCACGAGGCCATGCAAACCTAAAATTACCAGATAAAATATCACACATGACAAATTCGAATAGAACATCTAAATTTCGCAATCGTTATGTATTCTTAGATGCATATCACAAGAAGCTTTTATTATTGGATCACATCATTTGTCCATTTTTCGACATGATTGTTCAGTGCAACTCTACCAACAGACACGGCACCAACAATGCCAATAGTATGGGACGGCGTTGACACACCATGAGGCTATGACTTGCGGTCCAAACAAATTTTTGCGGGTCACCTGGCATTTTGACAGATTGCACTCACGGGCGATAGTAGCAAGTCGATCCTTGCATGTTTTTCTTTGCGGGTGAACTAGATCCTTGCATTTATCTGTAAAGAAAAAACACACACCATAAAAAGAAGACCAAATTGGGAAAAATATGAAAATATGCATGATGTTTAAGTGACAATATTATCCTACTTTGGTTGATAGGAGAACGGAAACATATATAGGGATGGGGAGATCGATTACTTACCAATATGAATGGAATTTCCTAGGTGCACAAGCACCATAAGGCAAAGAAGAATAGCTTTCCCTTCCATAAGAGAAGACACAAATTTCTTACTCCTGACTCGGTTTGGGCATCTAGAAGCATTGTATCTTTTTTTTTTGAGCATCAGTACAGATACAAGCGCTCATATACACGCGCATACACTCATCCCTATGAACGCACACACGCACACCCTACCCCTATGAGCACCTCCGAGAGACTGAGCCGGCATATCATCTTGAGATTTACGAAGTCACCGTAGGCGCCTCGTCGTCGACGGGAACGTCTCCTCCCACTGAAAGCGCTTCGCCGGAAATCCTGAAATAAATCCAGGAATAATGCGAGCACCAGGATTTGAACCCTGGTGGATTGGGGATACCACTGTCCACCTAACCAACTCAACCACAGGTTGATTCGCAGCATTGTATCTTTATATATAGACTAATGGCTAGAGAATATTTACTCCCATCTCGCTCAAAATGAGATCACAAAGATTTGGCCGTCTCACTATACTTAATTTGTAAAATATGGTTCTCTCTATAAGATGGTATCCATTTCATGGATGTTACCTTTCCATCTATGCAAATATAAATTTAGAAGATATTCTTAAGTGTGTGCCATTAATTGCGATATCATCTCAAATCTAGTATTAAATACCATATCACTTGAGTACTAGCACATTGGACCTGGTATAGAGTACAGCTGACCATCACCTGTCAATTTTCGCTTGTATGGGACGATGCTGCTACACCATCGCCTGTCAATTCTGCACACAGAAAATACTTGCTCTCTACACAAATGATGTGACGGAAAACCTGTAGGTATTAGTGTAGCATGTTTCCACTGGGAAATCATGCACTGAAGGAACGAATAGTTATACGTGATAGGAATATTTCAACCCAATTTTGGGGTTGTAGTTTTGTAGACTTGCAGTCATGCAGTTAATATTGCAATTATGCACCGAAAGAAAAAAAATCAAAGACCCTCTAGAGGAATCGGTCCAACTCAAGCGGCAGTCTATCTGAATTCTTAAAGGATGGTTTGATATTCTGCCGAAATATGGCAAAAGTAATATAGAACGAAATTGACGCATGATAGGCAGATCATTCATTGATCCATCTGTTGTCGTTGGTTCCCACCCCTTGTGTCAAATAGACTATGAGCAGCCACCGACACCGAGGTTGTTTGGATGTCTTAAGATTGTGCAGTTTCAGTATAGTCTTTTTTCCAGAGAGAGAGCAAGTTTCAGTTTAGTCATCTTCATCGGTAGAACAGAGCAGAGCTCTTGAGCTTGGTTGGATGTGGCACTCTTGGGCTTGGGCACGGTCTCATTGTCCCCTCCGATGAGCTCAATGCTGCCAGCCCCGGGAGCTGGAATAATGGCCTTGGTCACGAATGGCGATCCTGTAGAGGATGCCTTTGTCTGCAAGAGACCGTTAGCAACAACCGGTGGGAGCGCCACGTCAAAGCCTGCCCATGATCCCAACCTCAGGTGATATGCGAATCCATTTTTTTTGCTTGCACCTGTACTGTGTTTAAAAAAAAATCCTGAACGGGCCGGGTGCCTGACTCTATCAGGTTAGGTGGAAAATGGACGGCAGATAGGGTGTGCTGTCTGCATAGTACTACACTGCAGGTTCTTCCTACCGGATTCAGTTCAGGGCAGTGGCGGCGCTGGGTATTCCTGGGACTTCCCTGGAATACCAAAGAATTTCACGTTAATTTTTTTTAGGAAAACGTTGGCAGCCGGTGCGCCGGCCGAACGAAGCGCCGGTCGTGCCCACGCACGAAGCTTTATCCTCTCGTTTAGGCAGCCACATGGCATGGTGGCCCACGAAGCTAGTTTTCCTTCCCCTCCCTTTCAGTTTTCTCTCTGACCCTGTGCCTTATCCCCTGCCTCAGCCTCCTTTTTCTCCAGCGAGCCCAGTACGCCGGCGTAACTAGTGGAGCTAGTGCGCCGCGTACCACTCGATTCCGGCGAGGGCATTCGCCATGCCCCCTCCTTTAACTGCATATCTTCTCTCCTCCCCCTCCCCCACCACTACCCCCACCCCCCAAATCCTCCTCCACGCCATGGCCGTGCACCACATCAGCCTAGTCCTCCTCGTCGTGGTCATGGCGCCCACCTAGATCCCTCCCGCCTGGTGTGCTACAACTGCCGACCAGTCATGCTACAACCGGCCATCGGATATGCTGCATCCGGCGACGGGGAGGTCGCGGCTGCCGCCGCCGACGATGCAGTTTTTTTGCTACAACAAGCAATGGAAAAGCTACCAGCAACCGACGGATTTGTTGCAACCGGTGTTGCGATTTGCCAAAACCGGAGACCATGTTTGCTGGAAGCGACCGTCGCAAGATTGATGAAATGCTGCAACCATCCTGGTAATTTGCTGGAACCATTGTCACGGTTTGCTGGAACCGGCTTTTCCTCCCTCGATGGTGACCATGGTGACCGCGGTGACTGCGGCGCATGCAATGCGTTTTCCCCTCTCTATTTTTTTGCTGGAACCAGTGTCTTTTTTTTGCTGGAACCAGACAAATTTTTTGCTACCATCACTTTTTGATTTGCTGGACCAGACCAAATTTTGCTACAATCATATTTTAATTTTGCTGGAAGCAGCCTAGTTTTTTGCTACAACCGTCTTCTGGTTTTGCAACGGAGGTCATGCCGGAAACCGTTGGTAGCGGGAGGGCTTCTACTGTTGGCGACTGGAGTTGCAACAGAGGGGGCTGCAAACCATCGACGGACTTTTTTGCTGCAATGGGGCATTTTCTGTTTGCTAGAATCAGTCCATCGTCAGCGAGGAGGAGATGCATCCATGGCGTACGCAGGCGGCCGGCGAGCGTGGATCTCCGGCGAGCGCGGGCGGCCGACAAGCGCGGTTCTGCGGGCAGCCAGAGTGGCGAGCACGGGCGGCCAGATAGGTGAGCGGGGTTTTCCGGCGAGTGTGGGTGGCCAGAGCAGGCGGCCGGCGAGCGCGGTTCTCCGGCGAGTGCGGGCGAAGAGCGGCGCGAGCCCGGTTCTCCGGCGAGTGCCGGCGGCCTGAGCGGGGAAACTGGGGCGACGTGGGAGGGAGAAGACTAGCACGAGATAGAAGAAGACTGCAGCGGCTTAATCGTGCGGTTAGGACGCCCGCATCGTATGGCTGCTATGCGACCGGCCCAAACTTTGGGCCGGCGCACCGGCGCCCAGTACTGCCCTTTTTTTTACTACATATAATATGTATACGCTATACGGTAGAATCTGGAAATATGCCACGGCAGCTACGCACATGACCATACTCGGTGTCTAGTTACGTCTTGAATGACCATACTCCAGCCTCCAGGCCTCCCTCCCCCGGCTGCTCCAATCGATCCCCTTCCCTAACCTAACTGCTAGCTCCCTTCCCCGACCAGCCGACCCCCCATTACTAGGAAAAACCCTAGCAGTAGCGCGGGTATTTTGTCTATCAGTAGCGCGAGACGTCGCGCTATTGATAAGGCGCTACAACTAACGTGTAGCAGTAGCGCCTGTCATCCCACGCTACTGCTATACATGGCTAGCAGTAGCGCGCTTTAGGTAAGAGCGTTGCTGCTAATATCTGCAGCGCTTTTTAGAAGTAAGCGCTACTGGTAAGGGAGCGCTACTGCTAACTTTGTTCCCCTCGCTACTGCTAGTTTTATTAGTTTCTGTTTTTTATGCATATTTGTTTTGTATTTGAATAGGCTTTATACAATAATCTTTAGCATATCATACACATACAAATGTAATCATAGCATATACATACAAATAGTCTCATAAAATCATGTCATCATTATAATCATCATCCAACACAAAGTGGTCTCTCGTCATCATCTCGAAAATAGTGATACAAGTCTCGATTACTTGCAACTACATCGTCATCCATCTAAACAATGATATACGCGAGAAGAGCTACACTATGAGTGAGAGCGGAACTATGAAGTACATGAGTTTGTATCCTTCTCTCGCATTAGCGTGAACCTAAACTAACTACTGGCTGTCGCTCGGAAACCGGAAACCGGTACACCTGGGCCTGACACTCCGGCCACTCGTAGTATACTCCTGGCGTAGCAGTTCTTCGCCATTGATGATGTATGCACCTGCATCGTCACATGAGTCGATAATATGCAATATATATAGTTGAGCAACAGAAAGAGACAGACTGGCAAAAATAGAAGCAATATATCATAAGCATAAATAACAAAGTTCATCTTACCCAAAATGCCCTAACTAGAGTGATCTTTGCTAGTCCAGGAGGAGGACGGTTTAATTACATCACAAATAAAGTTTCGCCGTGCATAACTCAAAGTTTTGTCATACAGAAAGTATGGACCTAACGGACACATTGTCATATATCGACAATCACTCCAACATGTCGTGCCATCCATCCATGTCAGGGAGAATGTCCCCGAGCTTAGTGATAGACTTCATGTCGAGACGTTGAGAGGCTGCGCGTGTTCGGACGTCTTCCCGTGACATTTCTCCTTCGCCGTAGAAAATCCCTGTTTTTTGGAGGACCTCCTTCATGATGATTTTGGCAAGTTCGCGCTGGATGTGATAGAACTCAACTCGAAGTCGATGATCCTTGATCTCTCCTATGTGCTTTGCCCATTGCAGAATATGGGCATCGCCAGATTTAGGTGACATGCGAAGGTTCTGGTGATCCCGTCTGTACTCCAACATGTGGTGTAGGACACAGAATCCATCATTAAGAGAATCACTCAGTTGCTGGATGCATCAGAAGTCGGTCTTATGGCTGAAGGCGGGCCTGCCGTGCCTTGTCTTCTTGTCGTTGACCTCTCCACCACCTTTGCCGTAGTAAAAGATAGCACTGTCAAGAACAGACTTGATGTGGGTGTAATCCTTTTTGGTAATGTTCTTCGACGAGTCCAAGTAAAAAGCGTGGGAGTACTGGGGGTAGAGGATGATGAGGACGGCACGCCCACCGCTGCGCAAAATAAGTACACCTCAAATTAATTTGCCTCCACCGTGCAAATGAATGATTGAAATAGAAGGAAGGATATCCGCGCGGATGACTTACGGGGGATGATAAGGCACGAGAATCGCCTCCCTGTCCTTATTAGCGAGCATGAAATTGATGAGGTAGTCCCTTGCGAATTCACGGTGCTTTGCGCTGACTGCCAAGAAGCTCTCCACTACTAGGGAAAAGCCTAGCAGCAGCGTGGGTTTTGGGCCTATCAGTAGCGCGGGCAGGAGCGCTACTGATAAGGCGCTACAGCTAATGCTTAGCAATAGCGCGTCCTGACCCACACTACTACTAAATTGACTTAGTAGCAGCGGTTCTTTAGAACATCGCTACTAGTAATTAGTAGTAGCGCTTCTCCTTAACCGCGCTACGACTATTATTTAGTATTTTATTTCTTTTCTTTTTCATGTTGTATTCATACACCTTTACACAAGTTTTAATACAACAGGAATTTAGAGATTGTTTTTATATCATAATGAGTTATTACATCATGGGGTGAAAGAACCGTGGACTAGTTTCAAGTGGATGTCCATCCACTTGAAACTAATCATGTTCTTTCACCCAATGATATAATAATATCATCATCATCATCATATCATTAACAACTTAGCATCATAATACATCATTGTCATATAACACCTTCTCAATATCATCGTTTTCATCATTGACATCACATAACACCTCCTCAAGATCATCATTATCAACTCTAACTCATTACCACATAATAAACATATTGTACCTCATAGGACCTATTACATTCGAATAAGACCTACTACATTTTCTAAGGTAAAATAACAAAAAACAAGATAGCCCCTGACTCTCCATTATGGAGAATGGAGATTAGCCTGTCTCCCATTCTTGCCTTTCGCTGAATGTTACTTCCAAGAACCTCCTTGCGAATGTCCATACATTTCTTCCATTCTCTGATGAACATGTGTTCACGGGTTTTAGAAATCTGATATGCACAGGTGAGCTCCGTAGATTTATCTGGCAGTATGTTCAGAACTGAGAGGCGACCATGCAGAGACATCAGATGAGGCACACAATCCTTCAGGAGTTTCTGTTGAAAAACATAATAATAACTTCGTAGTTAGCAATGATGTGCTAGTTTTAGAAGTATGCAAAAAACGCACGGATGTCGTAATATTAAAAAATCTTACCAGGGTATCTCCAGAGAAGTTATCGTTGTTCAACACATGCACTAGTGGCACGTATTCACCATAATTTGGAGGAGTTCGATAATAGTCATTGTAATTCTCAAGAAGAGTACAAAATGCGATCACATGATTTTTCTCCTTATACGTTAATTGGGTGCCTTCGGTGTAGTGGGTTTTATCTACCATCTTCCGCACAGTCTTTGAAGAATCAAAATAAGCTGTCAATGGAAATAAGCTATCAACTATTTTGAAATAAACAATATAAATTAGTTAATAACTATGTTTGAGAAACTCACATAGCGGTACAATCGGAAGCGTATCAACAAGGACCCAAATGTCCATATTGTCTTCCTCGCTGTCAGGATCACCAAGATCCATGGTGACAATCATACCCTCATAAAAACCATACATTTTGCAAAGTGCTTCCCAATTTTGGCAACCAAAATGGGTTGCGCTCTGAGCATTGTACAGATTTACTTCAAAATCCATATCATGATGGGTCCTTAGGTGTATTTTCTTTGTTTCGAAATTTTCATGGTCTTCAAAACCCATCCTCTCCAAGACATAGCGTCTTGCATGGCATGGGATAAGCTAGTCGAATTGTAAAATATGAAAATTAGACGTTGAAATAGTTGAAGTCATGCATAATGGAGAAAAAAAACACTTGTCGTTGTTGCGTGCCGTTTCACAATCGAAGGTCTCCTCGAGCTTAATGCTGAAGCGCCGATCGTCGTCTAGCCGAACGAACCTGTCGCACATACCTCGATCGTCGTGGCACCAGCTACACTCCCCCGGGAGACCGTCGTTGTCCGAGTACGACATTTCCTACAATCATAATTCAAAGATTAAACTTGTACATATTCTAGCACAAGTCGTGCCAGAATTCACGACAAAATCCGGCATGACCTTTGCTAAAAAAGGACATATCGAGCGCCTGAAATTTGCCAGAACGGAAATTAATCAACACTCCGGCAAAACATAGGCCACTCGGAGATGTAAACTGAACATGAACGGCCACTTGGGCAACCACATCCAATTTGAGCAACAACACAAGATATACAAGGATATTTGGCTGGTCTCACCTTGATGTCGGAGGGGATCGGTGACTGGGATGACGGCGGGGATGTCGGAGGGGGTCGGTGACGGGACGACGGAGGTCACCTGAAATCATATAAGTTATCACTAACAACAAACATGACATGTTCAACTAGTTTTATTAATTCAACTAGTTCTTACTAAATATGAACTTACTATAAATAAATAAAAACTAGTTCTCTCTAAAAATAAAGTAGTTCAACTAGTTATATTAATTATCTTACTAAAAATAGATTAGTTCTGTTAATTCAACTAGTTCAACTAGTTTATTAATTTACTTACTAAACTAGTTCAACTACAACTAAAGTAGTTCAACTACAACTAAAGTAGTTCAACTACCAATACTACTACTAAAAATCTAGTACTAACTAAACAACATCTAGTACTAGCTAACCCTAAATTAACATCTACTACTATTAAATCGAGTACTAACTAGTGGCAGGGGGTGGGGGGCGACGGAGAGGTAGCTAGGGGCGGCGAGGTCGAGGGCGGTGGGAGGAGGCTGCCATGGAGGAGGGAGGAGGGCGCAAGAGGGAGGGAGGAGGGCGGCGGCGGAGGAGGGAGGGGCGGTCGCAGGCGGAGGGAGGATGTGCGAGGAGGATGGAGGATGGACGGAAGGAGGGGAGTACCTCGGCGGCGGACGGACGAAGGCGGCGGCGGTGATGACGGACGAAGACGGTTGATGCGGGCGAGAGTGAGAGTGTGACTGAGAGGTCCGGTCGTGCGTGGGGATAAGGTAGGGATAGTTGTAGTGCGTTTGCCAAAACGTGCTACAGCTAACCTGAGTAGCAGTAGCGCTCTATAGTAAAGTGCGCTACTGCTATAGCTAGCGGGGGGGCCAAGGTCATGGCAACTATAGCAGAAGGCGCTGTAGGCTACACACGCCGCCATGCTACTTCCAAGTCAAGATGGCTGTTTATAGACACGCCGCTGCTACTAAGTAGCAGTAGCGTGGTATTTTGAAGAGCGCTGCTGGTAAGATTCTGTGTATAGGCTTTTCCCTTGTAGTGCTCGTGCATGAAGTACGGGTCAGCGACACAGATAAAAGGTATCTACTCAACCCCGATGAGGTAGTTCATGTGCAAGGCATAAAGGTGGACAAACGTAAAATCCAGCTTCTTCCAGTGATACCTGTCGAAGATGTAATCGAATCGAAGGAAGAAGTTGTCCGCAGGGAATGTGTCGACGTACGACAATTGCTGCGGCACGTTAACCACGTAGTGTGGGTATCCTGGATTTTTCGAGGCGATGAGGCCTTTCTCTCTCCGCAGCACATCGTCATGAAGTCTCCTTACATCGCCGAATCTGGCCCCTATCGCTGCTTCAAGTAGGATTGGTTCACCGGCGATATGCCATTTTGCCGCACTGGGGATATCTAGACGGTCTTGAACCCGAGGCTGCTGAGGCGGCTGGATCCTACAGTCAGGTTTTTTGCCTTTCCTTGTTCTCTTCCTAGACTTCTTTGGTACCGGAAGATTTCCATAATACGTTCAGACTCCAGAGGCGACAATTCAGCACCGACTCATGACGCTCAAACCCTAAGTAGGCACCAGTATTGACATATTGTTGAGTGTCATCATCATCCTCATCCTCATCTATGGCGACGTCACCAACTACTAATGGAGCCTCTTCCTCACCCCTCCGCTATCACCCAGCACGACAGCCAACGCTAATTGAGTAGGTGAGGTGTTGATGTTCATACCTAACTGCGTGCTCGTTGGTGTGCTCCCGGCCGCCTCCAGACGAAGCAGACTCTTTGGCCACACCAGGACCCACCCATTGCAACAATCACCAAGCTGCCGCGGGGTCTCGTCGTCATCCCCCACTAGTACTAGTGGATCCAAATTCTCGTGGCCTGGTTTGACACTGGCCACGGAAAACTTGAAGACGTCTGGGGGGATCGGCTGGCTGTGGAACAATGGTTCCTTCGGCTCCATTATCATCGCCTTCCCCACGTCCACCTTCTGCTTGCCGATGGTGTACAATAAGATGCACGGGGTTTCGTCGGCCTGCAAAGAGAATTCTACTACGTGATACATCCGAAAGGCAACGAAAACGGGAGATTATACATTTATTGAAGAGGGCCGGTGTGACAGATATCGTGAGGGCATTGAGCTCAGCCAAAGACGAAGCACCGCCAAGGACTTCCGGTGCCGGAGCTGGTGCGGGAGCCGGTGCAGGAGCCGGTGCGGGAGCCGGTGCGGGAGCAGGTGCGGCTGCAGGTGCTGGTGCGATGCTAGTCGAGCTGCTCCCCAAGAAGTCAGCAAGGGGAAAGTCCGCTGCATTTTTTCTGGATTTTGTCTGCTCCAATTGAAAACGGCCGGAACCAAGGTAGTAGACATATCTACAAGCACCTGTTTTGCGGCAGCTACTGCTGTTGTGACTGTCTTAGATGATTTCTTCTCAACCGCAATCTCAACCTTCTTGTCGATATTTTCTTCAGTTAACCTCCATCTTTTCTTTCTCTCCTCCGTGGTCTCACGGTAGTACTTCTTCCACGTGGAGCCGTCTACGACACCGTGCACGCGTCCATACGACGGTCGAGTCTCCACTGGGAGTCCTTTCAATATGTTCAACGCCCGGTTGAATGGAGTGTCCCACTTGGGCCTCGCCAATGCCTCAGACAGCGAGTCGCTTTCATCCGCTATCCTGTGCTGCTCTCTCTGCAAAAGGCACAAGGATCGTTTACAAATATGACTAACGTGTGCAGTCGAATTGATCAGAAACTAAAATTACCAGCAGTCTCATGAACTCCGTCATGACCCCGTTCGTCTCGAAAACCTTCTTCACTGGGTCCCAACGGGGCCGGGCCCTGAGGATGTCACGGTCCTGCGGGACGGTGAACTCCGCCAAGGGGTCTGGAATGCCCAGACTAGCGGCTTCCGCATCGTCCTTGGCCCATATGGACCTCTTCCCGCCGTAACCATGGCTTCCGAGGTGGTGCCACCCAATGTTCCTTTGTTGAAGCCCCTTCATGTACTTCGACTTTTTTTGCAGCTTCGGCCTCGCAAGCCGCCTTGAATATTTCAATGTGCTTTTCCGTGATTGTCGGATTATCCTTTACAATCTCGGAGTATGGTTCCTTTTTGTCGATCCGATATTTCACCCTTGTTTTCCAGGCTGCCAACGTGTCGCTAAACTTGCTCATGGCATATTTGTTTATCTTCTTCATTGCCGAGTCCTTATCTGGATCTTTATAATCCTTTTCATTCCGGCCTGGGAACAAGAATATCTGGAGCAGCTTCTTTAGGAGGGAGGGCCTCATATTATCTATCATCTTTGGTTTCTCTTTGTTGATGGTGGCGGTTGTCCGTACTAAAGGAAATATGCCCTCGAGGCAATAATAAAGTTATTATTTATTTCATTATTTCATGATAAATGTTTATTATTCATGCTAGAATTGTATTAACCGGAAACATAATACATGTGTGAATACATAGACAAACATAGTGTCACTAGTATGCCTCTACTTGACTAGCTCGTTTATCAAAGATGGTTATGTTTCCTAGCTATGGACAAAAGAGTTGTCATTTGATTAATGGGATCACATCATTGGGAGAATGATGTGATTGACATGACCCATTCCGTTAGCCTAGCACTTGATCGTTTAGTATATTCCTATTGCTTTCTTCATGACTTATACATGTTCCTGTAACTATGAGATTATGCAACTCCCGTTTACCGGAGGAACACTTTGGGTGCTACCAAACGTCACAACGTAACTGGGTGATTGTAAAGGAGTACTACAGGTGTCTCCAAAGGTACATGTTGGGTTGGCGTATTTCGAGATTAGGTTTTGTCACTCCGATTGTCGGACAGGTATCTTTGGGCCCTCTCGGTAATGCACATCACTATAAGCCTTGCAAGCAATGTAACCAATGAGTTGGTTACGGAATGATGCATTACGTAACGAGTAAAGAGACTTGCCGGTAACGAGATTGAACTAGGTATTGGATACGGACGATCAAATCTCGGGCAAGTAACATACCGATAACAAAGGGAACAACATATGTTGTTATGCGGTTTGACCGATAAAGATCTTCGTAGAATATGTAGGAGCCAATATGGGCATCCAGGTTCCGCTATTGGTTATTGACCGAGAATAGTTCTAGGTCATGTCTACATAGTTCTCGAACCCGTAGGGTCCGCGCGCTTAAGGTTTCGATGACAGTTATATTATGAGTTTATGAGTTTTGATGTACCGAAGGAGTTCGGAGTCCCGGATGAGATCGGGTACATGACGAGGAGTCTCGAAATGATCGAGGCGTAAAGATCGATATATTGGACGACTATATTGGAGTTCGGAAAGGTTCCGAGTGATTCGGTATTTTCGAGTACCGGGAGAGTTACGAGAATTCGCGGGGAGTATATGGGCCTTATTGGGCCATACGGGATTAGAGGAGAGAGGCCGAAAGGAAGGAGGCGTGCAGCCCCCCTCTGGTCCGTATTGGACAAGGGGTGCGGCCCCCTTTTCCTTCCTCCTCTCCCCCTCTTTCCCCCTTCTCCTACTCCAACAAGGAAGGAGGGAGTCCTACTCCCGGTGGGAGTAGGACTCCCCTTGGCGCGCCCCTCCTAGGCCGGCCGCCCCCTCCCCCCTTGCTCCTTTATATACGGGGGCAGGGGGGCACCCCATGAGACACAAGTTGATCTACGGATCGTTCCTTTGCCGTCTGAGGTGCCCCCCTCCACCTTATTCCACCTCAGTCATATCGTCGCGGAGTTTAGGCGAAGCCCTACGCCGGTAGAACATCATCATCATCACCACACCATCATGCTGACGGATCTCATCCCCGACGCTTTGCTGGATCGGAGCCCGGGGATCGTCATCGAGCTGAACGTGTGCTGAACTCGGAGGTGCCGTACGTTCGGTGCTTGGATCGGTCGGATCGTGAAGACGTACGACTACATCAACCGCGTTGTCATAACGCTTCCGCTTACGGTCTACGAGGGTACGTGGACAATACTCTCCCCTCTCGTTGCTATGCCATCACCATGATCTTGCGTGTGCGTAGGATTTTTTTTGAAATTACTACGTCACCCAACAGTGGTATCCGAGCCAGGTTTTATGCGTTGATGTTATATGCACGAGTAGAACACAAATGAGTTGTGGGCGATACAAGTAATACTGCTTACCAGCATGTCATACTTTGGTTCGGCGGTATTGTTGGATGAAGCAGCCCGGACCGACATTACGCGTGCGCTTACGCGAGACTGGTTCTATCGACGTGCTTTGTGTTGGGGAACATAGTAATTTCAAAAAAATTCCTACGCACATGCAAGATCATGGTGATGGTATAGCAACGAGAGGGGAGAGTGTATGTCCACGTACCCTCGTAGACCGTAAGCGGAAGCGTTAGCACAACGCGGTTTATGTAGTCGTACGTCTTCACGATCCGACCGATCCAAGCACCGAACGTACGGGGCCTCCGAGTTCAGCACACATTCAGCTTGATGACGATCTCCGGCCTCCGATCCAGCAAAGCTCCGGAGATGAGTTAAGTCAGCACGACGGCGTGGTGACGATGATGATGTTCTACCGGCGCAGGGCTTCGCCTAAACTCCGCCACGATATGACCGAGGTGGAATATGGTGGAGGGGGGCACCGCACACGGCTAAGGAACGATCCGTAGATCAACTTGTGTATCTATGGGGTGCCCCCGCCTGTGAGATATAAAGGAGCCAGGGGAGGAGGCGGCCGCCAAGGAGGGCGCTGAGGGGGGAGTCCTACTCCCACCGGGAGTAGGACTCCTTCTTTCAAGTAGGAGTAGGAGAAGGGGGAAAGAGGAGGAAGAGGGAAGAAAGGGGCGCCGCCTTCCCTTGTCCTATTCGGACTAGGAGGCGGAGGGCGCGCGCCCCTCTGGCTCCTTCCCTCTTCTCCTCGTGGCCCATGTAGGCCCAATAACCCCGGGGTTCCGTAACCTCCCAGACTCCGTAAAAATGCCGATTTCACCCGAACGATTCCGATGTCCAAATATAGGCTTCCAATATATCGATCTTTATGTCTCGACCATTTCGAGACTCCTTGTCATGTCCTTGATCACATCCGGACTCAACAAACTTCGTACATCAAAACTTATAAACTCATAATAAAACCGCCATCGAACGTTGTTGCGTGCGGACCCTACGGGTTTGAGAACCATGTAGACATGACCTAGAACCATTCTGGTCAATAACCAATAGCGGACCTGATGCCCATATTGGTTCCTACATATTCTACGAAGATCTTTATCGTCAAACCGCATAACAACATACGTTGTTCCTTTGTCATCGGTATGTTACTTGCCCGAGATTCGATCGCCGGTATCCAATACCTAGTTCAATCTCGCATCGACAAGTCTCTTTACTGCTACATAATGCATCATTCCGTAACCAACTCATTGGTTACATTGCTTGCAAGGCTTATAGTGATGTGCATTACCGAGAGGCCCAGAGATACCTCTCCGATGATCGGAGGACAAAACCTAATCTCAAATACGCTAACTCAACATATACCTTGGGAGACACCTATAGTACTCCTTTATAATCACCCAGCCACGCCAGACGCTTGGTAGTACCCAAAGTGTTCCTCCGGTAAACAGAAGTTGCATAATTCTCATAGTTACAGGAACATGTATAAGTCATGAAGAAAGCAATAGCAGTATACTAAACGATCAAGTGCTAGGCTAACGGAATGGGTCATGTCAATCACATCATTCTTCTAATGATGTGATCCCACTAATCAAATGACAACACATGTCTATGGTTAGATAACATAACCATCTTTGATTAATGAGCTAGTCAAGTAGAGGCATACTAGTGACTATAGTTTTGTCTATGTATTCACACATGTATCATGTTTCCGGTTAATACAATTCTAGCATGAATAATAAAAATTTATCATGATATGAGGAAATAAATAATAACTTTATTATTGCCTCTAGGGCATATTTCCTTCAGTCTCCCACTTGCACTAGAGTCAATAATCTAGATTACATAGTAATGATTCTAACACCCATGGAGTCTTGGTGCTGATCATGTTTTGCTCGTGAGAGAGGCTTAGTCAACGGGTCTGCAACATTCAGATCCGTATGTATCTTGCAAATCTCTATGTCTCCCACTTGGACTTGGTCCCAATGGAATTGAAGCGTCTCTTGATGTGCTTGGTCTTCTTGTGAAATCTGGATTCCTTTGCCAAGGCAATTGCACAAGATTGTCACGAGAAGATCTTCATTGTTCCCGATGCACTAGGTATGACACCTAGATCGGAAATGAACTCCTTCATCCGACTCCTTCATTTGCTGCTTCGAAGCAGCTATGTACTACGCTCACATGTAGATCCCGCCACGACGCTTTGTTTAGAACTGCACCAACTTACAGCTCCACCGCTTAATAAAAACACGATCCGGTTTACGATTTAGAATCGTCGGATCAGGTGCAAAGCTTGCATCGACGTAACCATTTACGACTAGCTCTTTGTCACCTCCATATACGAGAAACATATCCTTAGTCCTTTTCGTATTTCAGATGTTCTTGACCGCTGTCCAAAGGATCCACTCTGGATTACTTTGGTACCTTCCTGCCAAGCTTATTGCTAAGCAAACGTCAGTCTGGTACACAGCATTGCATACATGATAAAGCATATGGCGAAGCATAGGAACATCTTTCATTTTCTCTCTATCTTCTCATTGTGGTCGGGCATTGAGTTTGACTCAACTTCACACCTTGTAGCACAAGCAAGAAACCTTTCTTTGCTCGATCCATTCTGAACTTTTTCAAAATTTTGTCAAGGTATGTGCTTTGTGAAAGTCCTATTAAGCGCCTTGATCTATCTCTATAGATCTTGATGCCCAATATGTAAGCAGCTTCACCGAGGTCTTTCATTGAAAAACTTTTATTCAAGTATCCCTTTATGCTATCCAGAAATTCTATATCATTTCCAATTAATAATATGTCATCTACATATAAAATCTGAAATGCTCTGAGCTCCCACTCACTTTCTTGTAAATACAAAGCTTCTCCAAAAGTCTCAGATAAAACCATATGCTTTGATCACACTATCAAAACGTTTATTCCAACTCCAAGATGCTTGCGCCAGTCCATAAATGGATCGCTGGAGCTTGCACACTTTTTTAGCACCTTTTGGATCAACAAAACCTTCTGGCTGCATCATATACAACTCTTCTTCCGTAAATCCATTCAAGAATGCAGTTTGACATCCATTTGCCAAATTTCATAATCATGAAATGCAGCAATAGCTAACATGATTCGGACAGACTTAAGCATCGCTACGGGTGAGAAAGTCTCATCGTAGTCAACCCCTTGAACTTGTCGAAAACCTTTTGCAACAAGTCGAGCTTTATAGACAGCTACATTACCATCAGCGTCAGTCTTCTTCTTAAAGATCCATTTATTCTCAATGGCTTGCCGATCATCGGGCAAGTCAACCAAAGTCCATACTTTGTTTTCATACATGGATCCCATCTCAGATTTCATGGCCTCTAGACATTTTGTGGAATCTGGGCTCATCATCGCTTCCTCATAGTTCGTAGGTTCATCATGGTCAAGTAACATGACTTCCAGAATAGGATTACCGTACCACTTTGGTGCGGATCTTACTCTTGTAGACCTACGAGGTTCAGTAGAAACTTGATCTGAAGTTTCATGATCAATATCATTAGCCTCCTCACTAATTGGTGTAGTTGTCAGAGGAACCGGTTCTTGTGATGAACTACTCTCCAATAAGGGAGTAGATACAGTTATCTCATCAAGTTCTACTTTCCTCCCACTCACTTCTTTCGAGAGAAACTCCTTCTCTAGAAAGGATCCATTCTTAGCAACGAATGTTTTGCCTTCGGATTTGTGATAGAAGGTGTACCCAACAGTCTCTTTTGGGTATCCTATGAAGACACATTTCTCCGATTTGGGTTCGAGCTTATCTGGTTGAAGTTTCTTTACATAAGCATCGCAGCCCCAAACTTTAAGAAACGACAACTTTGGTTTCTTGCCAAACCATAGTTCATAAGGCGTCGTCTCAACGGATTTTGATGGTGCCCTATTTAACATGAATGCGGCCGTCTCAAAAGCATAACCCCAAAACGATAGCGGTAAATCAGGAAGAGACATCATAGATCGTACCATATCCAAAGAAAGTACGACACGACGCTCGGACACACCATTTCGTTGTGGTGTTCCGGTGGCGTGAGTTGCTAAACTATTCCACATTGTTTCAAGTGTAGACCAAACTCGTAACTCAAATATTCTCCTCCACGATCAGATTGTAGAAACTTTATTTTCTTGTTACGATGATTTTCCACTTCACTCTGAAATTCTTTGAACTTTTCAAATGCTTCAGATTTGTGTTTCATTAAGTAGATATACCCATATCTGCTTAAATCATCTGTGAAGGTAAGAAAATAACGATACCCGCCGCGAGCCTCAACATTCATTGGACCACATACATCAGTATGTATGATTTCCAACAAATCAGTTGCTCGCTCCATAGTTCCGGAGAACGGCGTTTTAGTCATCTAGCCCATAAGGCACGGTTCGCAAGTACCAAGTGATTCATAATCAAGTGATTCCAAAAGCCCATCAGTATGGAGTTTCTTCATGCGCTTTACACCGATATGACCCAAACGGCAGTGCCACAAATAAGTTGCACTATCGTTATCAACTCTGCATCTTTTGGTTTCAACACTATGAATATGTGTATCACTACTATCGAGATTCAATAAAAATAGACCACTCTTCAAGGGTGCATGACCATAAAAGATATTACTCATATAAATAGAACAACCATTATTCTCTAATTTAAATGAATAACCGTCTCGCATCAAACAAGATCCAGATATAATGTTCATGCTCAACGTTGGCACCAAATAACAATTATTCAGGTCTAAAACTAATCCCGAAGGTAGATGTAGAGGTAGCGTGCCGACCGCGATCACATCGACTTTGGAACCGTTTCCCAGCGCGATCGTCACCTCGCCCTTGGCGATGCTCGCTTATTCGTAGTCCTGCTTGAGTTGCAAATATTAGCAATGAACCAAGATCAAATACCAGTGTGCTACTACGAGCTCTACTACACATCAATAACATGTATATCACATATACCTTTGTTCACTTTGCCATCCTTATTATCCGCCAAATACTTGCGGAAGTTCCGCTTCCAGTGACCAGTTTGCTTGCAGTAGAGGCACTCAGTTTTAGGCTTAGGTCCAAACTTGGGTTTCTTCTCTTGAGCAGCAACTTGCTTGCCGTTCTTTTTGAAGTTCCCCTTCTTCTTCCCTTTGTCCTTTTTCTTGAAACTAGTGGTCTTGTTGACCATCAACACTTGATGCTCTTTCTTGATTTCTACCTCCGCAGCTTTTAGCATTGCGAAGAGCTCGGGAATAGTCTTGTTCATCCCTTGCATATTATAGTTCATCACAAAGCTCTTGTAGCTTGGTGGCAGTGATTGGAGAATTCATCAATGACGCTATCATCCGGAAGATTAACTCCCGCTTGAATCAAGTGATTATTATACCCGCACATTTTGAGTATATGCTCACCGACGTAACTATTCTCCTCCATCTTGCAGCTATAGAACTTATTGGAGACTTCATATCTCTCAATCCGGGCATTTGCTTGAAATATTAACTTCAACTCTTGGAACATCTCATATGCTCCATGACGCTCAAAACGTCGTTGAAGACCCGGTTCTAAGCCGTAAAGCATGGCACATCGAACTATAGAGTAGTCATCAGCTTTGCTCGCCAGATGTTCTTAACGTCGTCGATTGCATCAGCGAAGCAGGCTCGCACCCAAAGGTGCTTCCAGGCGAACTTTTCTCAGGCAGCAATGAGGATAATCCTCGAGTTACGGACCCAATCCGTGTAATTTCTACCATCATCTTTCAACTTTGCTTTCTCAAGGAACGCATGAAAATTCAACGGAACAACAGCACGAGCCATCTATCTACAAACAAACATAGACAAGCAAAATACTATCAGTTACTAAGTTCATGATAAATTTAAGTTCAATTAATCATATTACTTAAGAACTCCCACTTAGACAGACATCTCTCTAGTCATCTAAGTGATCACATGATCCAAATCAACTAAACCATAACCGATCATCACGTGAGATCGAGTAGTTTTCAATGGTGAACATCACTATGTTGATCATACCTACTATATGATTCACGCTCGACCTTTCGGTCTCCGTGTTCCGAGGCCATATCTGCATATGCTAGGCTCGTCAAGTTTAATCTGAGTATTCCGCGTGTGCAAAACTGGCTTGCACCCGTTGTAGATGGACGTAGAGCTTATCACACCCGATCATCACGTGGTGTCTGGGCACGACGAACTTTGGCAACGGTGCATACTCAGGGAGAACACTTCTTGATAATTTTAGTGAGAGATCATCTTAAAATGCTACCGTCAATCAAAGCAAGATAAGATGCATAAAGGATAATCATCACATGCAATCAATATAAGTGATATGATATGGCCATCATCATCTTGTGCTTGTGATATCCATCTCCGAAGCACCGTCGTGATCACCATCATCACCAGCGCGACACCTTGATCTCCATTGTAGCATCGTTGTCGTTACGCCATCTGTTGCTTCTACGACTATCGCTACCGCTTAGTGATAAAGTAAAGCAATTACAAGGCGTTTATATTTCATACAATAAAGCGACAACCATATGGCTCCTGCCAGTTGCCGATAACTTCGGTTACAAAACATGATCATCTCATACAATAAAATATAGCATCACGTCTTGACCATATCACATCACAACATGCCCTGCAAAAACAAGTTAGACGTCCTCTACTTTGTTGTTGCAAGTTTTACGTGGCTGCTACGGGCTTACCAAGAACCGTTCTTACCTACGCATCAAAAACCACAACGATAGTTCGTCAAGTTGGTGCTGTTTTAACCTTCACAACGACGGGGCGTAGCCACACTCGATTCAGCTAAAGTGAGAGAGACAGACACCCGCCAGTCACCTTTAAGCACGAGTGCTTGTAACGGTGAAACCAGTCTCGTAAAGCGTCTGGCGTAATGTCGGTCCGGGCCGCTTCATCTCACAATACCGCCGAACCAAAGTATGACATGCTGGTAAGCAGTATGACTTCAATCGCCCACAACTCACTTGTGTTCTACTCGTGCATATAACATCAACGCATAAAACCTAGGCTCGGATGCCACTGTTGGGGAACGTAGTAATTTCAAAAAATTTCCTACGCACACGCAAGATCATGGTGATGGTATAGCAACGAGAGGGGAGAGTGTATGTCCATGTACCCTCGTAGACCGTAAGCGGAAGCGTTAGCACAACGCGGTTGATGTAGTCGTACGTCTTCATGATCCGACAGATCCAAGCACCGAACATACGGGGCCTCCGAGTTCAGCACACGTTCAGCTCGATGACGATCTCCAGCCTCCGATCCAGCAAAGCTCCGAAGATCAGTTCCGTCAGCACGACAACGTGGTGACGATGATGTTGTTCTACCGGCGCAGGGCTTCGCCTAAACTCCGCGACGATATGACCTAGGTGGAATATGGTGGTGGGGGGCACCGCACACGGCTAAGGAACGATCCGTAGATCAACTTGTGTGTCTATGGGGTGCCCCCCCGCCCCCGTATATAAAGGAGCCAGGGGGAGGAGGTGGCCGGCCAAGGAGGGCGCGCTAAGGGGGGAGTCCTACTCCCACCGGGAGTAGGACTCCCTTCTTTCCAAGTAGGAGTAGGAGAAGGGGGGAAAGAGGAGGAAGAGGGGAAGGAAAGGGGGGGCGCCGCCCCCCTTCCCTTGTCCTATTCGGACTAGGAGGGGGAGAGGCACGCGGCCCCCTCCTGGCTCCTTCCCTCTTCTCCCTCGTGGCCCATGTAGGCCCAATAACCCCCCGGGGGTTCCGGTAACCTCCCGGTACTCCGGTAAAATGCCGATTTCACCCGGAACGATTCCGATGTCCAAATATAGGCTTCCAATATATCTATCTTTATGTCTTGACCATTTCAAGACTCCTCGTCATGTCCGTGATCACATCCGGGACTCCGAACAAACTTCGGTACATCAAATCATATAAACTCATAATAAAACTGTCATCGTAACGTTAAGCGTGCGGACCCTACGGGTTCGAGAACTATGTAGACATGACCTAGAACCATTCTTGGTCAATAACCAATAGTGGGACCTGGATGCCCATATTGGTTCCTACATCTTCTACGAAGATCTTTATCGGTCAAACCGCATAACAACATACGTTGTTCCCTTTGTCATCGGTATGTTACTTGCCCGAGATTCGATCGTCGGTATCCAATACCTAGTTCAATATCGTTACCGGCAAGTCTCTTTACCTGTTACGTAATGCATCATTCCGTAACCAACTCATTGGTTACATTGCTTGCAAGGCTTATAGTGATGTGCATTACCGAGAGGGCCCAGAGGTACCTCTCTGACGATCAGAGTGACAAAACCTAATCTCGAAATATGCCAACTCAACATGTACCTTCGGAGACACCTGTAGTACTCCTTTATAATCACCCAGTTACGTTGTGACGTTTGGTAGTACCCAAAGTGTTCCTCCATGGCGGGAGTTGCATAATTCTCATAGTTACAGAACATGTATAAGTCATGAAGAAAGCAATAGCAGTATACTAAACGATCAAGTGCTAGGCTAACGGAATGGGTCATGTCAATCACATCATTCTTCTAATGATGTGATCCCACTAATCAAATGACAACACATGTCTATGATTAGGAAACATAACCATCTTTTATTAATGAGCTAGTCAAGTAGAGGCATACTAGTGACTATAGTTTTGTCTATGTATTCACACATGTATCATGTTTCCGGTTAATACAATTCTAGCATGAATAATAAACATTTATCATGATATGAGGAAATAAATAATAACTTTATCATTGCCTCTAGGGCATATTTCCTTCACTTTGCACACAGGTGGCTGGCGGGTGTCAGTTTCTTCAACTTGAGTTGAACCGAGTGTGGCTACGCCCGGTCCTTGAGAAGGTTAAAACAGCACTAACTTGACGAACTATCGTTGTGGTTTTGATGCGTAGGTAAGAACGGTTCTTGCTCCGCCCGTAGCAGCCACGTAAAAATTTGCAACAACAAAGTAGAGGACGTCTAACTTGTTTTCGCAGGGCATGTTGTGATGTGATATGGTCAAGACGTGATGCTATATTTTATTGTATGAGATGATCATGTTTTGTAACCGAAGTTATCGGCAACTGGCAGGAGCCATATGGTTGTCGCTTTATTGTATGAAATGCAAACGCCCTGTAATTGCTTTACTTTATCACTAAGCGGTAGCGATAGTCGTAGAAGCAATAGATGGCGTAACGACAAGGATGCTACGATGGAGATCAAGGTGTCGCGCTAGTGACGATGGTGAACACGATGGTGCTTTGAAGATGGAGATCACAAGCACAAGATGATGATGGCCATATCATATCACTTATATTGTTTGCATGTGATGTTTATACTTTATGCATCTTATCTTGCTTTGATTGACGGTAGCATTTTAAGATGATCTCTCACTAATTATCAAGAAGTGTTCTCCCTGAGTATGCACCGTTGCAAAAGTTCTTCGTGCTGAGACACCACGTGATGATCGGGTGTGATAGGCTCTACGTTCAAATACAACGGGTGCAAAACAGTTGCACATGCGGAATACTCAGGTTAAACTTGACGAGCCTAGCATATACAGATATGGCCTCGAACACGGAGACCGAAGGTCGAAATGTGAATCATATAGTAGATATGATCAACATAGTGATGTTCACCATTGAAAACTACTCCATCTCACGTGATGATCGGACATGGTTTAGTTGATTTGGATCACGTGATCACTTAGATGACTAGAGAGATGTCTGTCTAAGTGGGAATTCTTAAGTAATATGATTAATTGAACTTAAATTTATCATGAACTTAGTCCTGGTAGTATTTTGCAAATTATGTTGTAGATCAATAGCTCGCGTTGTTGCTTTCATATGTTTATTTTGATATGTTCCTAGAGAAAACTGTGTTGAAAGATGTTAGTAGCAATGATGCGGATTGGATCCGTGATCTGAGGTTTATCCTCATTGCTGAGCGTAAGAATTATGTCCTCGATGCACCGCTAGGTGACGTACCTATTGCAGGAGCGGATGCGAGGCGTTATGAAAGTTTGGCTAGCTCAATATGATGACTACTTGATAGTTTAGTGCACCATGCTTAACGGCTTAGAATCGGGACTTCAAGGACGTTTTGAACGTCATGGACCATATGAGATGTTCCAGAAATTGAAGTTGATATTTCAAGCAAATACCCGAGTTGAGAGATATGAAGTCTCCAACAAGTTCTATAGCTAAAAGATGGAGGAGAATCGCTCAACTAGTGAGCATGTTCTCAGATTGTCTGGGTACTTCAATCGCTTGAATCGAGTGGGAGTTAATCTTCCAGATAAGATAGTGATTGACAGAATTCTCTAGTCACCATCACCAAGTTAGTAGAACTTCGTGATGAACTATAATATGAAAGGGATGACGAAAATGATTCTCGAGCTCTTCGTGATGTTGAAATCGACGAAGGTAGAAATCAAGAAAGAGCATCAAGTGTTGATGATTGACAAGACCACTAGTTTCAAGAAAAGGGCAAAGGGAAAGAAAGAGAAACTTCAAGTAGAATGGCAAACAAGTTGTCACTCACACGAAGAAGCCCAAAGCTGAACCAAAGCCTGAAACTGAGTGCTTACACTGCAAAGGAAATGGTCACTGGAAACGGAAATACCCTGAATATTTGGTGGATAAGAAGGATGGCAAAGTGAACAATGGTATATTTGATATACAGGTTATTGATGTGTACCTCACTAGTGTTTATAGTATCCCCTGAGTATTTGATACTTGTTCGGTTGCTAAGATTAGTAACTCGAAATAGGAGTTACAGAATAAACAGAGACTAGTTAAAGGGGAAGTGACGATGAGTGTTAGAAGTAGTTCCAAGATTGATATGATCATCATCGCACACTCCCTATACTTTCGGGATTAGTGTTAAACCTAAATAAATGTTATTTGGCGTTTGCGTTGAGCATGAATATGATTTGATCATGTTTATTGCAATACGGTTATTCATTTAAAGTTAAAGAATAATTGTTATTCTATTTACGTGAATAAGACCTTCGATGGTTATACACCCAATGAAAATAGTTTGTTGGATCTCGATCATAGTGATACACATATTCATAATATTGATGCCAAAAGATGCAAAGTTAATAATGATAGTGCAACTTATTTGTGGCACTGCCGTTTGGGTCATATCGGTGTAAAGCGCATGAAGAAACTCCATAAAGTTGGATTTTCGGAATCACTTGGTTATGAATCATTTGATGCTTGCGAACCGTGCCTTTTGGGCAAGATGACTAAAACTCCGCTCTCTGGAACAATGGAACAAGCTACTGACTTATTGGAAATAATACATACCGATGTATGCGATCCAATGAGTATTGATGCTCGTGGCAAGTATCGTTATTTTCTGACCTTCACAAATTGATTTGAGCAGATATGCGTATATCTACTTGATGAAACATAAGTCTGAAATAGTTGAAGGGTTCAAAGAATTTCAGAGTGAAGTGGAAAAATCATCGTAACAAGAAAATAAAGTTTCTATGATCTGATCGCCGAGACGAATATTTGAGTTACGAGTTTGGTCTTCAATTAAACAATGTGGAATAGTTTCACAGCTCACGCCACCTGGAACACCACAACGTTATGGTGTGTCCGAACGTCGTAACCGCACTTTATTGGATATGGTGCGATCTATGATGTCTCTTACTGATTACCACTATTGTTTTGGGGTTATGCATTAGAGACAACTGCATTCACGTTAAAAGGGCACCATCTAAATCCGTTGAGACGACACCATATGAACTGTGGTTTAGCAAGAAACCCAAGTTGTTGTTTCTTAAAGTTTGGAGTTGCGATGCTTATATGAAAAAGTTTTTCAACCTGATAAGCTCGAACCCAAATTGGAGAAGTGCGTCTTCATAGAATACCCAAAGGAAACTGTTGGGTAATCCTTCTATCACAGATCCGAAGGCAAAACATTCGTTGCTAAAAATGGATCCTTTCTAGAGAAGGATTTTCTCTCGAAAGAAGTGAGTGGGAGGAAAGTAGAGCTTGATAAGGTAATTTGTACCTTCTCCCGAATTGGAAAGTAGTTCATCACTGAAATCAGTTCCAGTGATTCCTACACCAATTAGTGAGGAAGCTAATGATGATGATCATGAAACTTCAGATCAAGTTACTACAAAACCTCGTAGGTCTTCCAGAGTATGATCCGCACCAGAATGGTGCGGTAATCCTATTCTGGAAGTCATGTTACTAGACCATGATGAACCTACGAACTATGAGGAAGCGATGATGAGCCCAGATTCCACGAAATAGCTTGAGGCCATAAAATCTGAGATGAGATCCATCTATGAGAACAAAGTATGAACTTTGATTGACTTGCTCGATGATCAGCAAGCCATGTTAAATAAATGGATCTTCAAGAGGAAGATGGACACTAATAGTAGTATTACTATGTACTAAGCTCGACTTGTTGCGAAAGGTTTTCGACAAGTTCAAGGTGTTGAATACGATGAGATTTTCTCACTCATATCGATTCTTAAGTCTGTCCGAATCATGTTAGCAATTGCCACATTTTATGAAATCTGGCAAAAGGATGTCAAAACTGCATTCCTTAATGGATTTATTAAAGAAGAATTGTATATGATGCAACCAGAAGGTTTTGTCAATCCTAAAGGTGCTAACAAAATGTGCAAGCTCTAGCGATCCATCTATGGACTGGTGCAAGCTTCTTAGAGTTGGAATATACGCTTGGATAAGTTGATCAAAGCATATAGTTTTGTACAGACTTACGGTGAAGCCTGTATTTACAAGAAAGTGAGTGGGAGCACTACATCATTTCTTATAAATATATGTGAATGATATATTGTTGATCGGAAATAATGTAGAATTATTCTGCAAAGCATAAAGGAGTGTTTGAAAGGAGTTCTTTAAAAGAAAGACTTCGGTAAAGCTACTTACATATTGAGCATGAAGATCTATTGAGATAAATCAAGACGCTTGATAAGTTTTTCAATAAGTACATACCTTGACAACATTTTGAAATAGTTCAAAATGGAACAGTTAAAGAAAGAGTTCTTGCCTGTGTTGCAAAGGTGTGAAATTGAGTAAGACTTGAATCCCGACCAAGGCAGAAAATAGAAAAGAGAATGAAAGTCATTCCCTATGCCTCAGTCATAGGTTCTACAAAGTATGCCATGCTATGGACCAGACCTATTGTATACTCTGCCCTGGTTTGGCAAGGGAGTACAATAGTGATCTAGGAGTAGATCACTGGACATTGGTCAAAATTATCCTTAGTGAGAACTAAGGAAATATTTCTCGATTATGGAGGTGATAAAAGAGCCCGTCGTAAAGAGTTACATTGGTGCAATCTTTTACACCGATCCAGATGACTCTAAGTCTCAATCTGGATACATATTGAAAGTGAGAGCAATTAGCTAGAGTAGCTCCGTGCGGAGCATTATAGACATAGAATATTTGCAAAATACATACGGCTCTGAATGTGACAGACCCGTTGACTAAGCTTCTCTCACGAGCAAAACATGATCACACCTCAGTAGTTTTTGGGTGTTAATCACATAGTGATGTGAACTAGATTACTGACTCTAGTAAACCTTTTGGGTGTTGGTCACATGACGATGTGAACTATGGGTGTTAATCGTATACAGATATGAATATTGGTGTTAAATCACATGGCGATGTGAGATAGATTATTGACTCTAGTGCAAGTGGGAGACTGAAGGAAATATGCCCTAGAGGCAATAATAAAGTTATTATTTATTTCCTTATTTCATAATAAATGTTTATTATTCATGCTAGAATTGTATTAACCGGAAACATAATACATGTGTGAATACATAGACAAACATAGTGTCACTAGTATGCCTCTACTTGACTAGCTCGTTTATCAAAGATGGTTATGTTTCCTAGCCATGGACAAAAGAGTAGTCATTTGATTAACGGGATCACATCATTAGGAGAATGATGTGATTGACATGACCCATTCCGTTAGCCTAGCACTTGATCGTTTAGTATATTGCTATTGCTTTCTTCATGACTTATACATGTTCCTATAACTATGAGATTATGCAACTCCCGTTTACCGGAGGAACACTTTGGGTGCTACCAAACGTCACAACGTAACTGGGTGATTATAAAGGAGTACTACAGGTGTCTCCAAAGGTACATGTTGGGTTGGCGTATTTCGAGACTAGGTTTTTTTTACTCTGATTGTCGGAGAGGTATCTCTGCGCCCTCTCGGTAATGCACATCACTATAAGCCTTGCAAGCAATGTGACTAATGAGTTAGTTACGGAATGATGCATTATGTAACGAGTAAAGAGACTTGCCAGTAACGAGATTGAACTAGGTATTGGATACCGACGATCAAATCTCGGGCAAGTAACATACCGATAACAAAGGGAACAACGTATGTTGTTATGCGGTTTGACCGATAAAGATCTTCGTAGAATATGTAGGAGCCAATATGGGCATCCAGGTTACGCTATTGGTTATTGACCGAGAATAGTTCTAGGTCATGTCTACATAGTTCTCGAACCCGTAGGGTCCGCACGCTTAAGGTTTCGATGACAGTTATATTATGAGTTTATGAGTTTTGATGTACCGAAGGAGTTCGGAGTCCCGGATGAGATCGGGGACATGACGAGGAGTCTCGAAATGGTCGAGTCGTAAAGATCGATATATTGGACGACTATATTCGGAGTTCGGAAAGGTTCTGAGTGATTCGGGTTTTTTTCGGAGTACCGGAGAGTTACGGGAATTCGCCGGGGAGTATATGGGTGTCGGTGTCAAAACCGGCGGATCTCGGGTAGGGGGTCCTGAACTGTGCGTCTAGACGGATGGTAACAAGAGACGAGGGACACGATGTTTTTACCCAGGTTCGGGCCCTCTCGATGGAGGTAAAACCCTACGTCCTGCTTGATTAATATTGATGATATGGGTATTACAAGAGTGGATCTACCACGAGATCAAGGAGGCTAAACCCTAGGAGCTAGCCTATGGTATGATTGTTGTAATGTATGTTGTCCTACGGACTAAAGCCCTCCGGTTTATATAGACACCGGAGGAGGCTAGGGTTGCACAGAGTCGGTTACAATGGTAGGAGATCTACATATCCGTATTGCCAAGCTTGCCTTCCACGCCAAGGAAAGTCCCATCCGGACACGGGACGGAGTCTTCAGTCTTGTATCTTCGTAGTCTTAGAGTCCGGCGGATAATGATAGTCCGACTGTCCAGACACCCCCTAGTCCAGGACTCCCTCAGTAGCCCCTGAACCAGGCTTCAATGACGATAAGTCCGGCGCGCATAGTGTTCGGCATTGCAAGGCGGGTTCCTCCCTTGAATAATCCAGAGAAGATCATGAGCACCAGGATAGTGTCCGGCTCTGCAAAATAAATTCCACATTCCACCGTAGAGAGAATAAAATGTACACTTAGTTCTATCCGCTGACGTATTATGCGGCGTGACATCACACCGCTACCAAGCCTTTGTTTGAATCATTTTTTACTATACCACCTCAAAGACGTTTAGCGGCGGTTCCTTGGCACGTCTTGTCGAGCGAGATCGTGTTCCCCTTATTCCGGGATTCTCATCAATACGGACGTGGGTAACCCAACCGCGCCATTGATGGTGGCGCTTGGGAGATAAGCGAGTTTTACCAGGCCGGTGG
Organism: Aegilops speltoides; assembly: GCA_021437245.1. Lineage (NCBI taxonomy): Eukaryota > Viridiplantae > Streptophyta > Magnoliopsida > Poales > Poaceae > Aegilops > Aegilops speltoides. The sequence continues at coordinate 566,902,331 of CM038143.1, read as the reverse complement.
GGGAGGCACAGTTTCGTCCGCCTATTTATAAGGGATAAGGATCCACCTTCTCACCTACGCCTTCTTCCTCCTTTGCTTATCCATCTCCGCGCACTCAAGCTCCAACGCCCAAGCTCGCGCATCTCGCCTCGACCTTCTCCGAACATGTCCGGAGCGGGAGGCAAATGGTTAGCCTCCACCGCTAAGGAGGAGGACATCACCAAGCTGCGCAGCGCCGGATACCTTCCAAGCGATATCGCGCATCGGCTGCCCGACGAGGGGCAGCTCGTCCCTACCCCTGGGCCTCATGAGAGGGTCGTCTTCCTCCCGCACTTCCTCCGCAGACTGGGCTTTCCGCTCCATCCATTTGTCCGGGGGATCATGTTTTACTACGGCCTGTATTTCCACGATCTGGCGCCGAACTTCATCCTCAACATCTCGGCGTTTATCGTCGTGTGCAAGGCATTCCTCTGCGTCCGGCCCCACTTCGGCCTGTGGCTCAAGACCTTCAACGTCAAGCCGAAGGTTGTGAAGGGCACGCAAGCGGAATGCGGAGGCGCCATGTTGGGCAAGTTGCCCAACGTACTTTGGCTCGAAGGGACCTTTGTGGACTCCGTCAAGGGGTGGCAATCCGGGTGGTTCTACATAACTGAGCCGCGCAAACCTACATGGGCGGCGGCCCCCGAGTTCAGATCTGGCATCCCCACGCAGCTCACCTCCTGGAAAGAGAAGGGCTTGCAGTGGGGCAATCCGGTGGAGGTGACGGGACTCCGAGCCTGCATCAAGAAGATGGTGAGCAATAGGCTCAGGCTCGTCGGCGTGGTCCAAGTCATGCTCATCCGGCGGATCCTCCCATGCCAAGAACGGGCATTCAATTTGTGGGAGTTCAATCCGGAACAGCACCAGGCGCTAAGCGGGCTCTTCGATACAACATACGAAGGCGCCTGGAGGGTGCTGTTCAAGGGCGCCGAAGCCCCCGCATCCGCGACGGAAGACCACGGATTCAGCTCGCAGTATCCAACTGACGAGGTAAGTGATTCAACCCCATTACGGGACACTTGTGATAATTAAATTGACTCGAGTGAGGTTTCATTCTGCCTCTTCCTTTGACAGGAATGGATGGAGAAGGCCAAGCTGCTTATCAGCCCGGCTCCCATGCCAGAAGACCCAGTGGACGCCCACTTAGCAGGGCTGCTGGTTCCGGCACCGCACGTGGTGCCGGAGAAGAAGGCCAAGAAGGTGGCCGCGGGGACTCGAAAGAGTTCCCGGAATCAGGCGTCTGACGACGACGAGGACTCCTCCCCTAAAGACGAGGAGGAGGAGTATTCCCTCCCGGAGGAGGGAGAGAAGAAGAGGAAGGCTTCCCCAATCGGGGAGGCCGAAGGGTCCAAGAGGGGGAGAACTATCCCCCCGGACAATTTCGCCAACACCAGCGTTGGCGAGGATGAGTGGCCTGAAAGGACCAGGCGTCCGGCGAGATCGTAAGTATCCGGATCCTTTATATGCATATCTTTTACGTCACATAGTGTCCTTCTAATGCCGCATTCTGTCCGTAGTCCGGCCGATGACGATCTCCCCGACTCATCGAGTGGGTCGTTGGCCTCGTCGGATGTGAATTCACTTCCGACCGCCTCCACCCCACGCGCCGACGAGGACGCCGAGGTGGGGTCCCAGAGAGGGACCCATCAGGAGGAGACTCCAGAGGCACCGTCAGGCGACCTCCCGGACTTTGCGCCGGACTCTACATCGGAACCCGCAATGGTTCCAGAGTCCGGCAAGCGGCCCCTTCGAAAGAAGGGCAAGACCGACACCGGCGGCCTCCGTCCCAACCGAGGCGCCGGATAACTTGCCGGAGGCGCTTAAAGGCTTCCATTGAGGAAGAACACCGCACTATCATGAGTGCGGTGATTCAAAAGGTTCAGCTCGCCAAAAGCGGGCTGACCGAAGCCTGCAGCAGCCTTTTAACAGGCTTTGAGGTAAGAAGTTAAAATTATGTAATGTAATGCCGCATAGACAGTAGCCCCTGATGCTCAGTTCGGCGTTCGGAAAGAAAAGCCAGACTGAGGATCTAACAAGATATTCGCAGGGTTGCTAAAAATATGTCACTATGGGTTTGCAGGCTGCACTGCTGGCCTCTGCCGCATTAACGGCGGAGGTCGATAAGTTAAAGCAGGATCTCGAGCGGTCCGAGCAAGAGCTCGGCCATGCGAAGAAGCAGCTCGAGGAAAAAGAAGGTGAGTAACACCACTTTGAATAGGTACCTTACAGAAAAGGATTTCGGTTGCAATAAAATTAACAAGGATAATATGTGTATTGCAGGGGCCACTAATGAGGTGGCAGCCCTGAAGGATGCTTTGTCCGCGGCCGAACACAGTGCGGCCGCGGAATGGGCTGAGCGAGAAAAGCAAGAGGCACAGGTGGCGGAAGTTCGGCAAGAGCTCCAGGCACTCATGGAAAAGCATGAGAGTTTGGAGCATGACTCCAAGACTCGAGAGTCCGAGCTTGCCTCGGCTCTCGAAAGTGCCGAGTCCGCCAAGGCCGAGGCCCGTAAGGCCCTTCAGGAGGTTGAATATATAAAGAAAATAGCGGTGAGTAAGGCATTTTTCATGCAGAGGAAGCATGTTAATGTAAATTACCTGATACTTACCCGCATTCGGAGCTCTCTAGGGGCGTTTGCAGATCTGCCGCGTAGTGCGTCCGATGCCGCCGCATTCTATCGTGGCGAGGAGGGGAGCTCGACGGAAAAAGTCTTCTGGTCTCAGTATGCTGAGGCCGGACACCCGGTGCCCCCAAGCGACCAGCTGAAGCAGCTGGTCGAACTCCACAAGGTAGCTGAAGAGGCCATGAAGGGCCTCATAGCCCGGCCAGGGCTCGACAGGCCATGCCAGGAGCTACTTTGGCCTCGTCGGCGGCTGGTGGATGCCTGCCCCTGGGTCGATGTCATCAAGCGCTCCGCCTGTATTGAGGGCGCTCGCCGGGCTCTTGCCCGCACAAAGGTGCAATGGGGCAAGTTGGATGCGGAGAAGCTTCTCACAGACCCCCCGCCGCCGGGCAAGGAGTATCGCACGCCCGAGATGTATTATAGAACTGTCCTGAAGGGAGCCCGCAATATTGCGGATGAGTGCCCTCGAAATGTAATCTTTGAGTGAATTCGCTATGTATTATCCTGCGCGCTGAAACTTTGTTCATGTGCGCATTAAGCAACGCTTGTTTAATTTAAAATATTACCTTCTGTGCGGCCGTTTATAAAATCTGAGAGATGGCAAGTCGTTGGCTTCAGCCCCCAAGCCACTAGTGCTGGGGTGTTCGGGATAAACTTGAGCGCTCTTGTTCCCATTGTTGGGTCCATCGAGGGAGGCACTCAACACAACGAACAAGGCAACCGGACTTATAATGCTTGAACACTCTCACTTAGCCATAGAATTCTATAATTTTAAATTTCGGCGAAGCCCCTGGTATTCGGAAGGCCGAATCCGGGGCGCTATCCACGCCTTCATCGGACATTATCCGGAACTTCGCTCGAAGCGGCGTGAGTCTTTAAGGACCCGAAAAAACCACTCGAACAGCGACCGGTCTCTCGCCTTATCATGCCGGTCGTTTTAGCTTTCTCCATCGAGGCGCCGCCTGCTCAACCGGGCGCAATCGCAGTGGTTCTTCCAGTGCCACCTTAGCCGACGGAATGGAATGTAAGGCACCAAAACGTGGGAGCCGGGCAAACCCAACTATTGACCCAAGACATGATTCGGAGCCGATTCATATAATGCTATAAGTTCGGGGTGCCGCACTTGTGAAAGTGTTCAGACTTATCACACCATAGAGTGGGGAACATAAGCCCCCGGTGTATGAGGCCGTACCAAAATATACGGGTGCAAGATGTCACATAATGAGCATATATATATAAGAGGTAATGTAATTGCGATCAAAAAGGTGCTACATTATTTATGAAAGAAAGTCTGCTAGTAGAGCGGACTGATACAAATAGCGCGGTAAGCAAGGGATTTGGACTAAGTAAATATGTCCCCCTCCAGGATCAGCTGAGGACTTGGTGTATATAATCAAATTTAATGCTCGTAATTGAGACCACCTGAGTGTTCGTCACGGCCTTCTTTAGTCCCTGACTGTTGCATCATGAGTTCGACAGGTTCGCCGCCGGACAGGGCTTCTGGTTAACAGAGTCCTGTGTACAAAGAAGAAGAAAAAAAAGAGAGGCACATTTGCGAGCCCCCGGTGTGGTCGAACCGCACTCTAGGTCCGTTGCGATCGTGCCCCCTCCCCTGTGCCCATGGTATCTCCGAAGCGTAATGATGTACGCGAGTGTTATTCTTCTTGATCGTCTGACGGGCGAGGTTGGGGCCGCATTACTCTGGCGATGCTCTA